>JBAGKK010463730.1:0-17387 GCA_037177015.1 Euceroptres primus
CATTTAGGCTAGATTTTAGACTTTCCTAGAATCTAATTTAAGAAACTTTAGAATTCTTATTCTTGTCATTAAGTATACGAAAAGTTCTTGTCCAGCTGTCGCCTCTTGCCCTTCGCAATACAATAAACTCATCTAGCTTAGATTTTAGACTTTCCTAGAATCTAAATTAAGAAACTTTAGAATGTTTATTCCTGTTATTAAGTATATGAAAAGTTTTCGTTAAGCGACCATCCCTCGCCTTTTGCGCCCGGAGGTGGGCGCCAGGCCTCTGCTTCCGTCTGAAGCGGCCCCTGACTTCAATACAAAAATATTCTGTTCTCTGTCATAAAACAGCGCATAATCCTAAAATGAAGATAACCGATACGCGGCTTTGAAAATATTTTAAATACAGTAAAATTAAAAAATTTCCGCATGTTTTTTATTCCTTTCGTGACAGAAGAAAGTATGCAAAATGATAATATCCATTTACTTTTAATAATTATGGTTTATTGCCCTATTCCTACTATGAAATACACGGTATTGTCCGACCACTGACACTTGTCCGGAGACCGGTGCACTTACTCTACTCTAAATTTTTCTGCGTACTAAACGTGTGTAACAGATCTTCAAAATAAAGATTTATTTCTAATTTTTGCAGTCAGATTTATATCTAATTTTTAAAATTAGCACAATATTTTTTCAGACTTAGTAGGCGAGCTAAAAGGCCATCCTTAGGCGAACTACACGATGGAAACCCAGTAAAGGTAGAGGATAATTGCTTTCTAAAGTATCGATCCCAGAATTGCTTTTTCATTTCTTTCATTATCATGAAGGATGGGAGTTCTGTGCATCTCAAAGTTTGTAGTTTCTTGTTAGTGAAAAAAAACTCAAGGGTAAAAGAAAACGCGAGAGGAACTTTGCATTTTATAAGAACTCCAGATTCTACCCCTTATTTTAAAATGCAAATTATGTTTTGATTTATGATTCTTACTTTTTTTTCAATTGTACTAAATACCCAAAGTATTAAGGGCGTGTGATACATTATTATAACACAAATTACCGACAGAGTATAAAAAATATTCGGCAGTCCTATTTTTAAACAAATAAAAATATCGCGTTGAAACTTAACGGAATAATAGAAAACATAATAACGTATGGCTGTTATGAGTAATTTTTTCAAAATTAAAAAAATTATTTTAAATAATTTTTTCCCAAATTTTTTAAAAATTAAACATAACAGCAATGCGTCGTCATGTTCTCTATTATTCCTTTAGGTTTTGAAGTGATATCTTTATTTGTTTAAAAATAGAATTGCCGCATATGTTACTCTGTCGGTCATTCGAATTATGAAATACTGCAAATATAAAGAATTACTCTATCGGTAATTCGGAACATCATAATGTATCACACGTATAAAAATATAAAAGTATTCTAAGTTTTACGAAATAAATTACAAGTTTTAAAACAACCTTTCTTGCAATTGAGAATAAATTGACAAGAACTAGTCAATGGTTAACAAATTTTGAAATTTAGAAATCGATATTATATTAATTAACTGTTGTAACAAATTATTTATTACAATTAGTTAATAAATTAATTATTATATTCATTAATATTATATAGGTATTCTGATTTCTCCACGATATAAAAAAACTAATGCTTAAAACAATTATATACAATTAAAAATATAAAAAATCATTCATGAAAAAGGATTCTAAGATCAGCTCCGCGTATGTTATCAATGAGTTCTCATTTTAGAAAAATACAGTTTCAATTGACAAATTAAACGACCGTGACCTTGGTAACTCTAATAAATGAAGGAAAATCTAAGTCTCTTGTATGTATTTATAAGAATCGTACAATTATTGTGTGTGTAATTGGGTGTGCCAGTATAATGTCACGTGGCTTCCCATAAATAAATGCACACAAATAAAAAAACATGCGATTGAGGTGTGATTGCTCAATTAATATGATGCTTATTGTTCCAAATACAATTTCATTCAATTAAAAACTATCGAAATCAATGTTAATTTATTATTATTTTCAATTTTCTCAGACTTTTTAAAAAATTTGTTATCTCTTAAAGTTATCTTTGTTTTGACACAAATGAAATTAATTCGCATGAATTGATGCATAAAATGCAAGTGAAAAATTAATTATCATTCCCTAGGTGAAAATAATGGGAAGGTATAACATCTACTATCGAAGGCAATTGTCTATTATGTTTGCACAGCAGTAAACGAGAAAAGCGAACACGATAAATACTTTTCTTTACCTTTCAGAGTCGTTTTTCAAGAAGGAATATAGAAAACGAATTAAAAAGATCAACTCTTCAATTTAATTCAGTAAAGAAGTCAGAAGTCTTCATAAATAATTAAAAATTACGAATAATTTTAATTGACGATAAAGAATATTAATCTATTAAGGGGGTGTGATACGTTATGTTGTCACGAATTACCGACGGGGTATAAAAAATATTCGGCGGTATTATTTTTAAAAAAACAAAGATATCAAGTTGAAACTTAAGAGAATGATAAAAAATATAAATGGGCACATCTGTTGTCATTTTCTCAAAATTTTGAAAAAATTACACATAACAGATGTGCTCCATTATATTTTCTATCATTTTGTACTATCATCTGTTGTCTCATTTTTTCAAAATTTTGAAAAAATTACACATAAAAGATGTGCCCTATCATATTTTCTATCATTCGCTTAAGTTTCAACTTGATATCTATGTTTGTTTAAAAAAAGACCGCCGAATGTTTTTTATGGCCCGTCGGTAATTCATGACATCATAACGTATCACACCCCCTTAAGAGTATGTGATACATAATAACGTCATGAATTACCGACCGATTTTTTATTTACATTCAGCGGGTTTATTAAGAGAGATATACAAATATAATGCTGAAATTTTGGGAAATAATAAACAATATATTTAGGCATCGATGTCTGGTGCGTTTTAGTTTTTATTTTGGAAAAAAAACAATTTGAAAAAATTTTTTTTCCACAAAAAAAAAACTGAAGCGCACCAGACATCGATTCCTTAATATATTCCTTATTATTTTCTCAATTTTTAGCATTATATTTGCACTTTTCTTTTAATAAGCCCGCTGAATATAAATAAAAAATCGATCGGTAATTCGTGACATTATTGTGTATAAAATGCTTTCGTTGTTAGATCTACCTACGATTTCCTTTCTCTTTTATTTACGATACGCCTCTTCTTATTTACGATAAGATCCTATTAATTATTTACGAAACGTCTGGTCTTATTTTTTCACGATTTAGGTAGTTTTCAATTTCGATATTTACCTTTAACGATTAATCTTCGCGCTCCTGTTGACCACAATTTCTTCGCTTTTCTCCGGAAACTCCACTGCCAAGAAAAACCTACAGAAAGGAAACAAATATTTCATTAATCTTTTTGCTGCTGTTAGAAGTTTTTTTAAAAAATAAATATAATAGTAGTAACTTTGATTTAATCAAACAGCCTTCAAGGATAAATTACAAGACTATGCATAAAGAAAAATATAACTAATAAGAAGTACACATTCAGACGACAAAATAATAAAGTTTATAAGAAAGAAGATAAGAAAGAAGTTTGAACAAAAATTAAAAATTAAAAATACCTAAATACTTTTCATTTACTTTTCTTGGAACTAATAAGAAATACACATTCAGACGACAAAATAATGAAGTTTATAAGAAAGATGATAAGAAAGAAGTTTGAACAAAAAATTAAAAATACCTAAATACTTTTCATTTACTTTTCTTGGAACCCTTTTTTACCTTTTTATCAAAATAAGAACCACCCTAATGTAAAAAAATCATTAATAATAGAAAATATTCTAAAATTAAGTTGTATTTTTGAATATAAATACTTTTTTTCAGAACACGAACATCGAGTTAGGTCAGACAGGGGTTGGTCCAGCAGTTCACGAAGGCATAAAATTGGGATGGATTCAAGGAGTATTGATACCATGTCTCCTAAACATCTGGGGTGTTATGCTATTTTTGCGCTTATCCTGGGTGGTTGCGCATGCGGGAATATTTCAAAGTATCATCATAATCGGGATATCAGCTGTAGTATGCGTCATCACGACTCTAAGCCTGAGTGCAATTAGCACTAATGGAGAAGTAAAGGGAGGTGTGTTGGGGTTAAGTTTTCTAAAGGAGTGGCCCTGCCACTATAAATAAAGAACTTCCCGTTGAGTTATATTTTATATATTCAAATTAATCATATTCTGAAATTTTGAACATCTGTCACTGTCAGAAAAAACTTTAACCACTTTAATTGAAGTTTTATTCAACTACCGTATCTGAATGAATTTTCGACCACAGACAATGAAAAGTTGCTGGATTTTCAAGAAATTTCTTACAGTGTTCATTCAATGCTTTTTTTACACATTGAAAACAAAATTTATTTTACAAACAAGCCGTGCCTTTATCATCAATAATATATCGCTCAATTCTCTTCTGCGTTTCAATTATACAATCATGCAATTATTACATTCTTTTCAGGAATTAAAATTATCAGATTCTATGGTAGAATTGTATAAAAACTTGAATTGAATATGTTAATAATACATAAATAATGTGGCAATTAAGAAAATTACTATCTTTATTTTTTTTTTGGGAACGGAGATGGTTTTCCTAATGAAGGTCGATTATTTCAGGTGGTATTTATTTCATTATATCAAGATCCTTGGGACCAGAGTTTGGAGCATCAGTGGGTATAGTTTTCGCCTTTGCGAATGCAGTCGCAGCTTCGATGAACACTATAGGATTTTGTGATTCGCTGAACCAATTACTTTATGAGAATGGGATTAAAATCTTTGATAATGGTGTCAATGACGTCAGGCTAATTGGGACAATCGCAATTTTCGTGATGATTCTGATTTGCGCAATCGGCATGGAATGGGAGTCGAAGGTAGATTATACAAATTTACCTTTTTTTCTCTCAAAAATATTGCATTCACCAACAGTTGAAATAAAATTATCATTAAAGTATCTGTAATTGATCAGGCGCAGAATTTCCTAATCGCCATCATCACAGCAGCCATTTTTGACTTTATTATAGGGGCTTTGATTGGCCCTTCTAATCTGGAACAACAGTCTCAAGGCTTCGTAGGATTCTCGAGTGAGTGAAAGTACCAAATTTACTAAGAAATAATTTTCAATAATAATTATTTCAATGATATGCTTTATTTAAAAAAGAAGAGTGCTCAAAATGGAAAGGGAAATGTCTCAGACGTGATTTTTGAAGGCATCAAAAAGAAGTCATAAGAAAAATACTAGTAGTGATTTTCTTTCCCTTTCATATTCCTAATTTTTTTTTGTTCGCCAAACAAACAAGGGAAATTTCCCTCTCGAGATTGGACCCCTTGTTTGAGTATATTTGATCTATGGATATAATCTCCTGGTCCAATAATGTCTATATTATGGTAAAGAATCCAATTTACAAGTATTCACTCAAGATATTTTCTTTCTTACTGCACGAGCTCTAATTTACATAAAAATAATTTATGAGGCACTCTTATTTTATATATTTTATTCCAGACTAATATGAATGAACAGAGCCTAATGAAACCTTATTCTTCTGAATTATAGGTAAAACTTTCATGGATAATTGGGGACCAGACTATCAATTCTCTGAGAACGTGAATCAGACCTTTTTCTCCATATTTGCGATATTTTTTCCGTCGGTCACTGGCATACAGGCAGGTGCCAATATTTCTGGAGATTTAAAAGATCCAGCGAGTAGCATCCCTATTGGTACTCTTCTGGCTCTTTTAATATCAATGGTCAGTTACGTAACGTTTGTTCTGTTTGCTGGAGGTGCAGCTACCAGAGTTGCCAGTGGCCTTGTTATAAACAATACCGTCGTTGAATGTGTCTCAGGTATCAATTGCACGGAGTTTGGTCTTCACAACAATTATTCGGTAAGAATTATACTTACAAATCTAAAAACATCCTAATTTTCATTTTTACGAATTTACTTCACTGTTAAAAATGTTCGCCAATTTCCGGACTTTTAGGTGACGAAAGTAATAGAAATTTTTATAAAATTTAAGATATTTTTCAGGAAGCATATCTGAAAATACCAAGTTGTAACTGAAGTTTACCAAACGCTAATTGAATTTTCATGAATTTATCTTGAATTTCAATTACGGTAACTGAATTTTCCTAAATTTATCTTAAATTTACCAAATTGTAACTAAATTTTCAGTAGCATGTAACTTAGGGTGGGTCAAAAAAAAATCTTTAGAAATCAAAAACAGTCTAGCTCTGAAAAGCTTCATTTTGGATCCCATATAACCCTTTTAGTCCAGTCATCTGGTCGAGAAAATTGTGAAAATATGGTAAAGTAAAAAAACCAAAATTTTTTTATAAATCGCTTCATTTTGGGATGCATAATATCGCTTCAGGTTTTATGACCCGGTTTTTGCCAGGTAAACCGGAAAATTTTTTGAAAAAAGAGTAAAAAATCATATACCTGTGATTTGTTGCTTTCCTGTGCATCGTAGAGGAAAAATGCATTATACAAAAAAGAAAGTAGATGAAATTCTGAGAAAAAATAAAAAAAGTTTTCTAGGACCAATAGTTAAAAAGTATTTCCAAAAAACTCAATTTTTTCGATTTTTTGCTAAAAATAACAACTTTTTTTTGCTTCCATGCAGCTCGGATCCGGGGTGACACGCGACAAAATGGTTCACAGATGAATTAAACCAGACGTTTTTATCTGTAATTTAAAATAAAATGACCCTTTTCGGACTATTTTTAAGGGTAAATGACATGAGTTCAATTTGTTTAATTTAGCTCGTTTCTGCATGAATGTACATTGAAGATGCCAGTGGATGAATGAAAGTACATGAAATTAAACGTAATTAAAAAAAAGAATGTTCTAACCTCATTAATTTTCGATTTAGGGCCTTCCAAAAATTCCGGGTTTTTTTTATTTTTTAGTCGAAAATCGGAAAACTGTTGTTCTTTGGCTCAATTGATTAAAAATGAATAGTTAAGTCATTTTTTATCAATTAACAAAAAATTGTTTAAACAAATGTTATCTCCTCGTGCCTGAAATGTACATTTTTCGGCATTCTTGAGCTACAATTTCTCCCAAGAACGCTTATTGCAAATTAAAAAATACCAATTCGATATTTACTTATTTTTTATGAATAAACAAATTAATGTTTAAACAAATGTTTCCTCTTCGTCCTCAAATATGTCCTTTTTCCTATTTTTTAAACGCAATTTCTCTCACGGACTCTTATTACATCTTTAAAAAATACCAATTCGATATTTACTGATTTTGTGACATTGTTGTGACATTTTAATATTGTTAGTTTTACTAGAAAAAAATCTCATGTTTATAAATCTCAAAAACCTAAAATAAATTTTAAAAGCTTTGCAAATTATCTTAAAATTTTTTTGAGTCCCTGGAAACTTTCTCGCACTCAAAATTTACCTGCAAAAAATTGAGAAGACCTTAACATTAGAAAAAATTGGAAATAAACAAAATTTAGGATCGGTTCATTTTAAATGCTGAAGTCTTCTCAATTTTTTTCAGGTAAATTTTCAGTGCGAGAAAGTTTCCAGGGACTCAAAAAAATATTAAGATAATTTGCAAAACTTTTAAAATTTATTTTAGTTTTTTGAGGTATATAAAAATAAGATTTTCTCCTAGAAAAACTAAAAATACTAAAATCTCACAAGATTTTTGAAAATTGGGTATATTATACATTATGGGAAAAAAATAATATTAGCAATTTTTCGAAAACTCAGAGAATAACGAATTTTTTAAACTTATTTTAGCCTCGGGAATTATGATGATATTGACCGAACTATTTGAAATTTTACAAAGGGTTATATGGCACCCAAAATGAAGCTTTTCAGTGCTAGGCTGTTTTTAAATTCTATATTTTTTTTCGATCCAACCTAATGTAATTGCATAAAGCTTCAGTTACCTGAACGTAAAAATTTTTCTGTTACAGTTTCGGCATTTTAAGTTAGAAGTTTTAGAATTTTCAATTACAAGTTTCAAAATTTGCAGTTATCGTGAAATTACCAAAATGTAACTGAATTTTCAGTTACTTGTAACCAAAGATCCGAACGAAATTAAGGGCCATTTTTCGATATTTTCAAATTATTCCTACCAATTCAAAATAGTTTGGCTAAATATTCAGCTGCGTATGAGAAAGTACTGCAATATTATAGAACCACTGAGTTGCAATGTTAAAATTGTGTCATAAAAGTTTTACGTCGACAAAAACGAAAAGAAACGTAACGAAACTTTCGTTACGTTTCTTTTCGTTCTTCTCTGTATAAAACTAAAATGCCCCATAATCTAGAGGTTCTGCCTTGGTGGTCTTATAATATATCAGCACTTTCTCGTATTCAGCTGAATATTTCGCCAAGTTATTTTGAATTTATAGAAATAATTGCAAAATATCGAAAAATGACTTAATTTCGTTCGGATCCCTGCCTGCAACTGAATTTTCTAAATTTTTCTTAAATTTACCAAATTGTAACTGAAATTTATCAAACTTTAACTGAAATTTTAGAAACAGTAACTGCATAAAGCTTCAGTTTCATGTCTCTAAAAATTGCCACGAAAATTTCTAACAGTGTTTGTTCCTCCTTGAGTGGAATCAATAAAATTTCAAATTATTTAAAATTACTTATTTGGATTCAGAACACCTTAAACTACTAATTTCTGTATTGAAAAAATTGATCAAGATTAACAAGCTAAAATATAAAAAAACAGCCTAATTTGAAGTAGGACTTTTGTTGGAAATTGTATATAATTACGTTTTCGATTTAGAAGAGTGAAAGTGGAAATTGTACTTTTAGATAATGCAACTTATGTCAGTGTGGGGACCATTCATTTATGCCGGATGTTTCGCAGCGACGCTCTCTACCGCCTTAACGAATTTACTATCCGTCCCTCGTTTGATACAAGCTCTGGGTCAAGATAGAATTTACCCTGGATTGATCTTTTTTAGCAAGGGTTATGGGAAGTCCAAAGAACCCTACAGAGGCTATGTACTCACTTTTATTGTAGCTGTTCTTTTTCTCTTAATAGGTAAAGGGCACCTTAATTAATAAATTATCACTAAAAATTATTTAATTAATTTTTAGTAATTTTACTAATTCATAATGTTAATAATAATAATAGGCATAGTAATATTTAAAGCAGAAAGTCTTAATAGTGCAAATTGGAATTTTCAGCTAACTTAAACTTGGTGGCTCCACTTATTTCAAATTTCTACCTCGCATCTTATGCGCTCATCAATTTCTGTACATTCCATGCAGCCCTCGTTCGCCCCCTGGGCTGGCGCCCTACATTTAAGGTAGGTATTAAAAAATACCAAGCATTCTATACAAGATCTAATCAATCCTTGTTTTTTGTCCTTTTACATTATTTTAAGATTCATCAGATCGTGAAACAATGTAGTAAAATTTAAAATTAGCTTTTATTCTTATTACGAAATTCATTGTGTGAATGATTAACTGTTTTTGTTTAGTATTACAACACTTGGCTCTCGTTACTGGGATTCATCTTATGTGTGGCAATTATGTTTCTCATTGACTGGGCAACGTCCCTGATCACATTTGTGATCATTTTCGCGCTGTACCTAATCGTCGTTTATCGAAAGCCAGATGTCAATTGGGGTAGCAGCACACAAGCACAGACCTACAAGACTGCCCTCTCAATTGCATACAAGTATGTTGAATTTTAAATTAATTCAGTACTGGACACTCTTATACAAATTTTTATTCTTTATGATTCTGATTGTTATTTGAGGAAGTATTTTTGTAGATCTTCCGGTCTTCAAGTAAAATAAAAAACGAAACTTGTTGTTATTTTCTTATTGCTAAAAGCATGAATTTGTAAAGCTTTAAAAAGAATTTTTTATTCTAATTGCTTTTTTTATAAAAAAGGAGAATTATTAATATTATATTTTTTTAAAGATGTTATTATTTTAGACCTTAATGTATTTAGAAAGTTGGTTATATTTTTTATTATTATGTAATTTAAAACTAATTGTGAATCAGAAAAGTACAGTAGAAAATTGATGTCTTACAAAGATCTGCATTTACTACTTAAAACTACTTTTTGTTCTCGTGTCTGACCAAACAACTAAATTTCTACTTAGGAAAGTACTATTTTCACGTGGAAAAATACTCAAGTTTAATAAATTTAATATACTAATACAAACTTTACAAAACGATATTTTACTTATCAATTTTATTTTGCGTCTTTTAAATTAAGTACCACAAATTACTTATTAAAACATAAATTACTTCTATAATAATTTCTCACGATGCTAACATTTAAAAAAATGATCGACTTGAATTACAAATTTTCAAACCAGAAAGTGATTTTAAAAACCAAATTTCATAAAATCTAAACTCAGCAAAAATTGAAAATGTTTATTTTCAAGGTGGATTTATTTTGGAATATTTTGGAAATTTATTATAGAATAACCGATATCAGAAGGGAATGCCCTAATGAAATGTTATTTATGATCAAATAATTATCATGTCATTCAACAAAGTAATTAGTAATAAATATCTGAAAAGGAATTATTGAATTATCGGTATTAAAGGCCATAGAAAGGAATGAAAAAAATTTTTGAAATTTAAAAAAAATTTGTTTTCAGTGAAAGCTTTTTGGTACCGCCGCAATTTTTTCCTATAATATACTCACGCTCTCAGTAACAACATATATTTTTGCAAGAATGATCCCAATTTTACTTCACAGTTTAAAAAAATATTTCATTGGCGTCTACAAAGTATGCGATTCCATTGAAACGAGGGATCTTCTTAATTTTAACTCTTGACTTAAATGAGCATTATTCAAAACCATAGACACGCATCTGCATAGATTTTACTTTACATCTTGTATTTTCAATCTTTTTTGTATGTTATTGCATATGCCGCACACTGTGGCCAAAAGCACTTTTTGTGGACAAAAGTCTATGTACAAGCCAATTTTCAATGGATTTTGATGTTTTTTTAAAAATGACCGTAAGGCTTCCAGGTATAACGAATCGGTACAGAAAATTCACTTTGGCCAAACAAAAATTTTTTATTTAGCAACAATATAAACAATATTTTTTCCTAACTTTCAGATGTGCTTTTTTTTAAGATCTTCAAATTGACTAACAAAAGAGCTTAAGTCAGTGCAATAACTATCTAGCAACAATTTCCAGTAGGTTTTAGTAAAACAAAAATTGTTTATAATATTTTAAACAAATTAATGAACAATAGCCATTTTCTCGTGATTTGCAATGACTAGTTGTTTGAAATTCATAGTTTTTATATAAAATATGAGAGAAATGAATGCCTAATTGCGATTAGTTAAGAGTAGCTGCTGTCTGACAATTATTTAAACAATTTTTATAAACAAATACAGTTTTCGTATGTCAATGAATAGACTTAATTTTTTTGCAGAATCAATCAAAAATGTCTTGCCAAAGACTCCTTACTGTCACTTTTTTCAAATTAACAACAACTGTTAATTATTTAAACAATATTTATAAAAAACTTTACATTTTTAATATTATTCCACGAATAAGCCCATTTTTTTGCGGAACCAACTAAAAATGTATTGCCAGTGCTGTAAGCTGTAACTTTGTTCAAATTAATAATAATATTAATTATTTAAACAATTTTTATAAATAAATGCATATTCTGACTATTTTTCCAAGAATAGGCTCAATTTTCTTAAAAGAATCAGCTAAAAATATATTGACAATGACTTTTCGCTAAGATACTTTGGCAATGGACAAGAGCAGTTAAGTATTTAAACAATTTTTATAAAAAAATGTTTATTTTTGGCCACTTTTGCATGAAGAGGCTTATTTTTTTTCGTGGAATAAACTAGAAATAACTCAAACTAGAAATGACTAGAAATGAACTAGAACTGATTAATGACTCCTCCTTATCATATTTGTCCAATTAAGAAAAACTGTTGATTATTTAAACAATTTTAATAAACAAATTCACAGTTTGACCATTTTTCCATAATAAATATTAATATTTTTTCGGAATCAACAAGAAATGTCTTGCCAATTATTCCTTCTTGTCATATTTTTTTAATTAAGAAAAAGTGTTGAGATACGATACCCAATAAATATATAATTTGATAACCCAATAACCAAGAGCCCATCACACCTTTCATTAACACATATATAATGACCTTGGTTTTTGAGTTAATTCCGCCAAAAAAATAATATTTATTATGGAAAAATGGTCAACCTGTGAATTTGTTTATAAATATTGTTTAAGTAATCAACAGTTTTTGTTAATTGGACGAATATGACAAGAAGGAGTCATTGGTAAGACATTTCTAGTTTATTCCACGAAAAAAAATAAGCCTATTCATGAAAAAGTGGCCAAAATGTACATTTTTTCATAAAAATTGTTTAAATAATTAACTGTTCTTGTCCATTGGCAAAGTATCATAGCAAAGAGTTATTGTCAATATATTTTTAGTTGATTTCGCTCAGAAAATGGAGCCTACTCTTGGAAAAATGGTCAAAATGTGCATTTATTTATAAAAATTGTTTAAATAATTAATATTTGTTATCAATTTAAACCAAATTTCAGCTAGGAGCCATTTTTAGTTGGTTCCACAAAAAAAATTGGGCCTAGTCGTTAGGGTGGTTCTTATTTGGGCGATGTCCTCAAATCTTCGATGACCACCCGGAAAATTGATCAAGGTATAAAAACAAAATTTCCACAAAATTTGAAGGAAATCGAACAATGTTTACACGTGACTCTAGGCGCCTGAAATTTTAAGCAGGAAATACATGTAATTTTTTCTGAAAATCACTCAAACTTTTTTCAAGCTCATAGTACTTTATTTAAAATTCTCAAACTTTGCGTTGGTGTAGTACATAATAATAGGTTTAAACACTAATATTTACCAATTTTTTTGAAAATTTTTTCTCTACTTTCAAGCTTACAGGAAAATGGAAACATCATGTGATAGTGGCATATTCATCGGGCTTGCAAGCAGAGAAAAAATTATCAAAAAAATTGGTAAAGATTAAAGTTTGAACCTATTATTATGTACTACAACAACGCAAAGATTGAGAATCTTAAATAAATTATTATGAGAGTGAAAAAAGTTTGAGGGATTTTCAGAAAAAATTACATGTATTTCCCATTTAAAATTTCAGTCGCCTAGAGGCACGTGTAATATTGTTCGATTTCCTTCAAATTTTGAGGAAAATGTTTTTTTATACCTTGATCAATTTTCCAGGTGGTCATCAAAGATTTGAGGACATCGTCCAAATAAAAACCACCCTACTATTCGTAGAATAGTGTTGAAAATGTGAATTTGTTTATAACTATTATTTAAACAATTTAAAGTTGTTAATTTAAAAAAAATGACAGTAAGGAGTCTTTGGTAAGACATTTTTGGTTGATTCTGCAAAAAAAATCGAGCCTATTCATAGTGACATACGAAAACTGTGCATTTGTTTATAAAAATTGTTTAAATAATTGTCAAACAGCAGCTATTCTTAACTAATCGCAATTAGGCATTAATTTCTCTCATATTTTATATAAAATCTCATATTTTTTATCTCTCATATTTATATAAAAACTATGAATTTCAAACAACTAATCATTGCGAATCACTAGAAAATGGCTTTTATTAATTAATTTGTTTAAAACATTATAAACAATTTCTTTTCTTACTCTAACTTACTGGAAATTGTTGCTAGATAGTTATTACACTGACTTAAGTTCTTTTTTAGTCAATTTGAAGATCTTAAAAAAAAGGTACATCTGAAAAGTTAAGAAAAAAATATTGTTTATTTTGTTGTCAAATAACAAATTTTCGTTTGGCCAAAGTGAATTTTCTGCACCGACTCGTTATACCTAGAAGTCTTACGGTCATTTAAAAAAAAAAAACGTCAAAAACCATTGAAAATTGGCTTGTAGACATACTTTTATCCACAAAAAATGCTTTTGGCCTCACTGTGTGTCGTATGTAATAACACACAAAAAAGATCGAAAATACAAGATGTAAATTAAAAACTATGCAAAAGCGTGCCTATGGTTTCGAATAATGCTCATTTATGAGTCAAGAGTTAAAATTAAGAAGACCCCTCGTTTCAATGGAATTGCATACTTTGAAGAGGCTAACAAAATCATTTTTTTTTTAACTGTGAAGTAAAATTGGAACCATACTCACAAAAATATATGTTGTTACTGAGGGCATGAGTGCATTATAGGAAGAAAATTGTGGCGTTAACAAAAAGCTTTCACTGGGAAAAATTTTTTTCAAAGTTTCAAAAATTTTTTTTATTCCTTTCTAATTGCCAGAATTGACTCTCCATTTTTTTAGAACCGCTGTGATATCTTGTACAATATATATTTAAACCATCGAAATTGATTCTGCCAATTTCGAGAAAATTTCATTCTTTGATTTTTCAAAATTTTTTTATAACTTTTGTAAAAAATTTTTTTTGAAGTTAGCACTTGGGATAAATTAGTCTTATAATGGTAGAAACCGACCACCCAAATATGAACCAAATATCTACTAAGGCAGACTAACCATGCTTACCCAGCTATGGCCTTTGAGTGAAATTGATGAGACGCATTACTGACGACAAGCCCTGATGAATGTTTTTATTCCAGACTGAATTCGATGGACGAACACGTGAAAAATTATGCACCCCAAATTCTGGCCCTTACGGGATCCCCTAATACAAGGCCAGCTTTACTACACCTAGCAAATCTAATCACGAAAAATAATTCCTTACTTATTTGTGGAGAAGTTTACCCAGTAAGAATAATTATCAATTAAAGTATTCCAATTTTCAAAAAGGTTTCATAAAAAATTTAAAAATTATTTATTGTTATATAGTCTCGTCTCTCCTATCGAGTGCGTTCCAATCATTTAAGAAATGGATATTCTTGGCTCCAAAGGCATCGAATTAAAGCTTTTTATCACATTGTGGAGGAACTAAGTTTAGAAATGGGAGCTTCTGCTTTAATGCAAGCTACTGGAGTTGGAAAATTAGCTCCAAACGTGGTGCTGATGGGTTACAAAACTCACTGGGCAAGTTGTAACCATAAAGAACTTCAAGAGTACTTCAATGTTCTTCAGTAAGGATAATTTTGTTATCTTATTACTAACTTTATCTTGCTCTAAAAAGTTTTCCTTTCAACTGAATTTTTCGACTGAAAGCTTTTCTTTTTGCAAAATTAATTTAATGAAAATATACACAATTATTGAAAATAAAAGTTTCAGTAATTTAATGAATTTTCTGCCAATGACAAAAATGACGAAAATGATGTGCCGGAAGGTCTGAACGTTCAAATGAACGAAATTTTTATTTGATTTCATTTTAAACTGAAATTTATTCTAAAGTATTGGTTTATTAATAAAAAACTATTCTAATGATGAGAAAGCGCATGATCCTTCTTTTTATTTTGCAGTTAGAACAATATTTCAAGCTAAATTTTAGTTATGAAAAAAATTTTCGTTCATTTGAACGTTCAGAACTTCAGGCACATACGAAAATGATAATAATTGATTTCATTAACTCACTAAAAAATATTTTATTTTTCATAGTCACGAAATTTTTTTCAATTCAAAGACAACAAAAATAATAAAACAATTAATTAAATATGATTTACGACTGGAAGATGCAGCAACAATTTAATTCTAAGTGAAAATTAATTAATTTTGTTTAATTTTCTAGTCTCTAATGTATCATTAATCTTGAATATAATACCTCTATTGAAACATAATGCAAACGTGGATAAATTATAATTGCTTATAATTATCGTGTGACCTTCAATCGATCACTTAATTTAATTCCGTCATTGGAGTAATTAATAAGAAGGCTGGAGCAAATTAAATGATGCGTTTCTTATTCTCTAAGGAACAATAAAAGCAATAAGAGAAGAAGTGAATAATAGTAAAAAAACATAAAACTGCATGTTAAAAACTCACAACCAAGCATTAATAATGAACGGTGAATTTCTTTCTGGATTAATACAATCAATTAGATTGTGAATAGAATTTTTATGCCCAATGTCCATAAAACTAATTTCAAAGGAAGGGTGGCGGTATTAAAGAAAAATATTAACTACCCTTAAGTATTAATTCTAGAATCTTTTACCAGAAAAACATCTTTAAAAGAACCTAAAATAGATGTTGGCAATTTTTAAATTTTAAATTCTGATTTTTTGTTACACACAATTACCTGAATGTATAAGGGCATACCTCAGAAATCGTTTACTTTTCAGTGAAAAAGTAAACGACAAAATTTCTGTAAGCACAACACTGGGAATTTCTTTATATTATCTATAAGTCCTAGAAAATCATACTCTGCCCATAATCGGATCTTTGAAATTTTTTATAAACAAAAATATTAAATTTTGATGAGAAATTATTATTTATTTCAGTAATGCCTTTGACCACAAACTTGCGGTCGCTATATTGAGGATATCGGAAGGCTTAGATTGTGCTGGAAATGCAAATGGTGTGGTGGAGGATGATCATGGTACTTTGGCACAAAGTAGCTATGATCTTGCTGGAAATACTCTCATGCACGCAGACAGCGATTTAAGTATGTGTTCCGGAATTCCACGAGTGCAAAGTGTACCAACGATAGGTATGATTAATTTATAAAATCGAGGCAACACTTCATTAACTATTAAGTTTTTAGTTTTTGAAATATTTTTTCGATTTATTTTTATTTTAAAACAAAAATATGTTTCTATCATTTTTAACAACTAAAACTAATATCATTTCTATTCAGTATTCATAAAATAAAATACCTAACAGGTGTAAAATCTTTTCCAAATTCAATAATCACGATTCCTAATTTTTACAATATGCATGTAATATTTTTAAAAACTATTTTAGTAAAAATTATTTTAGGAACCAATTATCCATGTATTGAAATATTTAAAACCTATTTTAGTAAAAATTATTCTAGGAACCAATTATCCATGTATTGAGATGCATTCAGTTATGAGAGATTCACCAACAAATTGGAGTGCACATGAACAATTAAAACACAAAAAGAAGCATGCCGCCGAAAAATTATTATTGTAAGTAATTGTAACAATATAATTTCAGAAAAACCTAATACCTAATTTTCACATTTTTCGGTTTAAAAATTTTAGGATGCATAATAAGTAACGTAAAAAGTTAAAATAATCAAATAATATTTTTTCTGTAAATAGATAATAATTGTGAGATTATTCTAATATTTTAAATACTTCTTTCAGACGAAATGGAATGACTGTAGTCCCTGAATACATGACAGTTTTTCAGAAAAAACACAAAAATGGTATTATTGACGTTTGGTGGCTTTATGATGATGGAGGTAACTTCAAATTTAGTTATTATACTGATTATA
>JBAGKK010463841.1:0-17383 GCA_037177015.1 Euceroptres primus
CAATATGTGCCGAGAAAAAAAAATAATTTGAAAAATTACATTATTAGGGGTAGTAGGGTTAATATGCAAGCTAGGGGACTGAAACTTGGTAAAATGTTGTCCACCCCCCCCCCAGGCTACCTACAGATCGTATTAGGACCCAAAAAGCCTTGAGGGCATTTTTACCATACTTACCCCGTTAGACCCTTTCTACTGAAATTTTAATTGAGTTTTGAATTCAACTTGCATTTAGTGGAAATATATAGTAGAGACATTTATTGGTTTACCAATTGTGGAAATATATAGTAGAGACATCTATTTGTTTATAAATTGATTATATTAGAAGTCCCGGACCTTCTACCGAGAAGTTATCTGGAACGTTGCTGAGCAAGATCACCACAAAAAAGAAGAACATCTGTCACTTTACCAAATTTTAGACAAAAATGAAAAACGTTTTCCTTTCCGGTTAGGTTTGTGAACAAAAATTTGCAATATAATATTTTAAATAGACGTTCACAAACCTAACTAACAGGAAGGCGTATATATTTTTTTTTGAAGTTTGGTAAATTGGCAGATGACTTATCCGAAATGTAGATACGGCGATTCAATTTGGGACCGCAGAATAGGTGATGAGTAATGCGATATGACGGCATACAAGAAAATAGATAATTTAAAGTAGATATCACAGAGGAATTAGAAATATAGAATGAAAGGTTGTATCAGTGTGAGATAAATGTTAAGTCAAATAAATTAAACCAATATCATTTAAGCACAAATATATATATATATATTGCAACGCAAGATTTACAACAGGTTCTTTGCTTATTAAAGTGTTTTTAAGAATAGTTATTTCTTAAACAATGTTCAAACTTGGAATTGTATGATATTTTTCATAGAGATAGAATAGAAAAACATGTTTTTCTAATGCTTACTTTAAATCATGTTGAATAAATAATGAATTTTGTTGGTTTCAGGTGTCCAAATGAGATTACGTAGATGCATTGCTATCGAAGAACCTGATGTGTTTAGGGTAGATCGACCTTTTCTCTTGGCTATTCGTTATAAACCAAGTAACATTCCTCTCTTTGTCGGTAGTGTTCGAAATGTTGGCGAGTCCGCTGAAAAAGATGAATTGTAAAAAATTACAAAATTAAATATTCACGCAAAAGTATCATAATATTTAACATAGATCTTTGAAAATATTTTGTAGTGTGTTTCTACGCTTTTAAAAAGCATTGCATTCTGTTCAATGAGCGGGAGTTGAGCACAGAGATTTAAGAGAATCAGAATCATCTGTATTTATTAATTTGGTTAACATGTTAATAAAATATACATGTACTGTTATTTTTATGCACCTTATTTCTTCCTAAAATTTTTTTAGGAAAAAATTTTTTAAAAATTAAAAAAAATTTTTTTTACCTAACAATGAGCGCTAAATTAAAAAAGTACAAAAAATTTTTTAAAAATAATCAAAATAACCTCAAAGATAGCTCGTTTGAAACAAAATTTTCCGTAGATAAAAATAAATATTAAATTTTTTTCTAATTTTTCCGTAAACGATATTATATACCTTCCTTTCTAATTTTGTCAATGTTCATACGTGAATTTTATCGAAAAATGATTATCATAGCTTTAGAACATATTTCAAACTTTTTGCACTGCAGCGACAACTTCCGATTCCGGTTACGCGCCACCAATCATAATCGAAGTATGACCATTGGTGGGCGAAACCTGTCTCAGCTGCTAATTTGACTCACTTTTCGAAAACTATAGTTGTTCGTTTGACTGGCTACGACATTCGTCTCCGATCTCGTCGCCAAGCCAAGGCTGATGGATATTCTGTATTAGACCGTCTTGGTCTAGTGAACATTTGCAACCATCAAATTTTTATCAATTTAAATCTACAAATAATTTCAAGCTGTTTGACCGTGGCCATGTCAAGTAAGTATCTCGTCCAGTTTGAGCGTAAAAATTAGTAAAAAATTAATATAATTTGATAGTCTTCGCCTAAAATCTGTCAATTTTCTAGGGCAGCTATGTGGCGTCTCAAGCTCTTCTTAAAGGATTCTGGCGAGAATCTAATAAAATCTAAGCTCCTCAAACGAACGCATAATCGGAAATTCCATGGCGTTTGAGATTTAAAGCCAAGCAATGGCGTAACTAGTATTAAAAATTATTGTATGAAAAGATCTTTTAAAGGACGTTAAATTTTATATAAAATTTGAGATCTTTATGCTAATTAAATAGTTCTGTGAAAAATATTGTTCTCTATCTATGGTGGCGTCGCCCAGTGTGGGCATTGGATGAAAAAATATTCAAAATAATATTCCGGCTTATATTTTCGAACGATTTGAAAGTTTTTTTAAAACGGAAGCTAAATAAATTCTTAAGAGATCGGTGAGAGCCGATTTTTTAAAAAAGATGATAAATTTTTTTATTTAAGTATAAGCATTGCAAAAATTAAAATTTTTAATTTTCCGGTGCATTAACAATGCATAAATTGTTCGGTTTGAGTGACATTAATGTGTAATCGATAAATGCAGATACGCAAAATACTAATTGAGAGTTTTAATAATTTGTTACTAACAATTGTATTGTTGTAAACAGCAGTCTGACATTTTGTGATGATTTTGAATATTTATAAAGTGACTTTTATCTGTAATCCAATTTAAAGTTATGTACATGCATTATAAAAATAAACAGAAGTATATTTCTCATTGTTATAAACAAATAATAGAAACAAACGCATAGTTTAAGCAATTGTTGAAAGCTTAGGTACTATTTTTTGGAAATTTGTTTCAATTGGTTTGCCAGTGATATTCCGTAGCAGCATATTGAAATTGTATGAAAAATTTGATTGTTATAAACAAGTGGCATAAACAAATTCGCTGTTTGTGCAATTTTTTAAAGTCCAAGGTACTTTTTTTGGAAATTTGTTTTAATTGTTTTGCCACAGTTATTGCAAGACAGTATATTTTCATTTCATTACAAATGTTATTGCTATAAACAAACTCGCAGTGTACACCAATTAAAGGTTGTCAGTTGTGTGCAAGATCGTACTAAGATCCTAGTTTTTCTTGGCTAATAGTGCCTCAGCTTCCAGATCAAGTGCCATTTCCGCCTTTTCTAGCAGATTTCTTTTACTTGTTATCAGTGGATCAGAAGAGATAAGCAACTTGTGACTCAGATCTCTATTTGCAGCAACTCGACTGATTTTTCGGGTATTGAATTCCCTGAATCGCCGGAAATCCTTGTTTCGCGCTTCTTGCGCGCGCGCGCGCATATATATTCGCACCATGTAAAAAAACCTTTTGTACTGATGAAGATATAAAGAACCATTTGTAATGTCTAACATACAGCTTGGCAGTCTTCAAGAAAACCCGATTTAAACTTGTCGTTTGATTTTTAAAATCTTGACAATACGCTATATTTAGAAGGGATTTCATAAAGCGCATACGTGCGTGGAATGGAGAAATGCCAAATTCATAATTTTCTGTTTTTGCAGGTTTTTTCAGAACTTTTTTTAGGATCGTTTATTTCAGAGGGATTTGCTTTACATATGAAGCAGATTGCAGCAGATGGAGTTTCAGAAACTGCCCGGCACAATTTTCCATCTACCATTTTGAAAAGCATTTTATGATGCACAAAATATTTTACATTATTGATTTCAATGATCGTTGGAAGTAGTAGAAAATTTCTTCTTTAATAGAATTAACTTCTGATCTAGTTTTATCGACTGTTTCCTTTGTGTATTCAAACATTAATACGACAATACCTAACAGAGCCTGGCCGAGGATTGTTCCAAATTGCTGAAGATTCAGAATCTAAGTATAAAGGTACGATAGATGCCATAAATAAGCTTTTATCCGATATGTTGTCTTCAGCAAATTTTTGTTTATTTGATTGATTTTGATTTATTTATTTATTGACTCTGGCTATAGCGGCAACATCATAGCCCCATTTCGTTGTCAACTTCAAATGAAATTAATTTTTAGAAGTGATAATAGAATTGGTTGAAGATACAATTTTAGAAACTTGCAGCAAACGTTAGGCTGAATAATCCATCAGAGCGTGTAAATCGGTCTTAAGTCGTTTTTCTGTCACATGTATTGCTGATTCTTAAGGATAACATTTTTCTCTTGCTGAACACAGTCATCTGTATGATTTGAATACGTTAGCATTCTTTACTTTAAGTTGCAGAAAAATAAAATCAAACTGATGACTAGAAAGCTTTGTATTTTCTATTAGAGCTAAACATTCATTATCTGTGAATGGAGTAAGTTGTACTCCTTCAAGCTCATCGGAATCAACAGACAGAAGTTCACGGATTGTTTTCTAATTTATTCTTCCTAGTAGCTTTTAAGTTTGTCAAAATCGCGACTTGAATTTCTATTTCTGAATAAGTTTACGGGATAGGTGCCACCTTTCTCTTCTTCGTTGAAATCGAACAATCTTCAAAATCATCCTTAGAACGTCTTCCACACCTTTGATTTTCGAAATTTACAACAAAGGTGGAATTCAAGCAAGCTTCATTTTTAATTTCATATACCTTTTTTCTATACAACAAGGCTTTCCATCTTTTTTCAAAAGCGGAATTGAAGTATTGAAAAAGTTTCGTTTTTACTACTTCAACTTGTTCCTCTTTTAATTCAAACTGTTTAAAGGAATTTACTAAACTTATCACGTCGCTTAATTGTTTATTAGCTACTAATATATCCGACAGGATTTTCCTTTCGATTGTAGCGTCATCTATTTTAAGGGTAGAAAAACATCAATATGTACTAACTAAAGAATGCTATAATGACTACTATTACTTCGCGAAGAAATAAATAACTGCAACACAACTCATAAACTATTACTTAAATTCTAATAGAAATATAACGAAATATGAAAGTAAAGAGAAGGAAAAAGATTAAAAAAATAGTAATAAGTAGAAAAAATACGCAAACTTTGCGTACTTCAAAAATTAATTCGCATATTCTTTTTCAGTTTTAGATATATTTACATATCCGTGTTTTTCAAACCAGTAGGGTTAAGAATCTGCACTCTAATAGTAACCAGGAGGGTTAAGTCTGCACTCTACAGTAACCGTTTAAATGAAGGAAAAACAAATGAGTAATATAGCTGCGTAGATCAAGGAAAAACAAATGAGTGTGAAAACTGGGAAATAACCGATCTGTTGTAGCCTTAAAGGAAAAACAAGTGAGAATGATAACAGTAGGATAAGAGGACTACTATAGTCTTGAAGGAAAAAAACAAATGAGAGTGTTAACCGTGCAACAACAGCACAGGTCTCCTGAAGTTGTCTATTTCAAAGAAAAACAAATGAGTGCTGTAGCTGCTTAGATCAAGAAGAAACAAATGAGTGTAAAAACTGAATGTTACCTATTGGGTTGCCTAAAACAAACCTAAATCAAATGAGAATTGTAACTGTTGAATAACAGCATAGGTCTACTTTAGTTGCTTGGTTCTTTAGTTCAAGAGACAATAAATGAGTGTGGTAGCCGTGAAATAACATGTCTCCTGAAGTTGTCCACTTCAAGAAAAAACAAATGAATGCTATAGCTGCCTAGTTTGACGAAAAAAAAATGAGTGCTATAAGCAGGGATCATAATCATTTGACTATACGCGTTTATGCTTTATTGAGTATCTTCTGCATATTGCATAATGTGAAGATTTAAAAAAAAAACTTGATCGACTTTAAGTGAAGAAGAAAAAGAGCTTCTAGCAGAATTAAAAAAATCTAGCCAAGAAGGGTTCGAAAAAGAGATCCTGTTACGATCCTGCACACAACTTTTAATTGACCTACATTACGAATTCGTTTATAACAATCACTTTTTTCATAAAATGTCAATTTACTGTTCTGGCATATCAGTGACGAACCAATTGAAACAAATTTCCAAAAAAAGTAACTCAAACTTTAAAAAATGGTCCAAACAGCGAATTCGTTTATGCCGTTTTATCTACAACAATCGCATTTTGCATCAAATGTCAATGTACTGCACCGGAATATTACTGGTAAACCAATTAACCCCTTGAGCGGAATTGACGCCATAGTTCGTCAACTTTAATTGTGCCCCAGGCGGCATATGGCGTCAAACGCATGTTTATTACGGGTCGTTGTTGTAAATTTCATAAAACTTCATTTCTATCTTGCCCCGCAGAGCACATTTCCTTGCATACAGCATGCCGCTCAAGGGGTTAAAACAAATTTCGAACAAAAAGTACCTCAAACTTTAAAAAATTGCACAAACAGCGAATTTGTTTATCATATTTTTCATAAAATGTCAATGTACTGCTCCGGAATATCACTGGCCAACCAATTGAAACAAATTTCCAAAAAAAAGTACCTCATACTTTTAAAAATTGCTTAAACTCTTCATTTTTTTATATTACTTGTTTATAACAATGAGAAATATGCTTTCACTTATTTTTTTAATGCTTGTAAATGACTTCAAATTTTATTACAGACAAAAGTCATTTTATAAACATTCAAAATCATTGCAAAATCTCAGGCTGCTGTTTATAACAATACAATTGTTAATAACAAATTATTAATTTATTATAAACTCTCAGTTAGTATTTTGCGAATCTGCATTTACCGATTAACGTCACTCAAACTGAACAATTTATGCATTGTTAATGCATCAGAAACTTAAAAATTTTAATTTTTGTTTCAATATAAAACAGCATTTTTCACAAAACTATTTAATTAACATAAAGATTTCAAATTTTACATAAAGTTTCACGTCTTTTAGAAGATCTCTTTAAACAATAATTTTTAACACTAGTTACGCCATTGCTTGGCCTAAAATCTCAAACGCCATGGAATTTCCGACCATGCGTTCGCTTGAGGAGCTTAAATTTTATTAGATTCTCGCCAAAAGCCTTTAAGAACAAATAGAATTAACTTTATCACGATTTAAATAGTAGAGTACTACTATTTAAATCGACTAATGGAATATTAAATCAAAACCTGATCCAAGGATTAGAAACGCTTTAGACGAACGACGTAGCTAGTCAAACGAACAACTATAGTTTTCGAAAAGTGAGTCAAATTAGCAGCTAACAGTAATCAGCTTTATCGGCAACGGTAACTTCAGCCCACCAGGATGGTGAGGTGATGTACGTCGTAAACTGTCAATAAAGTTGAAAAAATGAGAAAAATCGTGTTTTTACTTGATTAAATGATATTTTTCTTATTGATGACAATTTTATATTAGTCAAAATCATTATGTACGATGTTTCGAATGTTTATAAGGCAAAATAAAAATAATATTTCATTCGCATTGTCAGAGATGGCTCAGTGATGGTAACTTTACTTCAGTCTACAGGGTCAATGTAATTTTTTGCTTCAAAATTCAAAGGAGGAATATTGAATTTTCTTATTCCTTTCTAAGATGATTCCTTTGCTTTCAATATTCGAGTAACTACTAACTTCCGGATACTTTTTCACTCATGGCATAACATGACAAGTAGAAGATTTTCTCGATGAGCAAAGTATCCATTATTTTGAATTACTGTCTACTATGCTTTAAAGCTCATTTTTCAAATATCTAGTCAAAGATATCATTTTCCATAGGTGTTAGGAGCATCTTTCAGCATTGGTTTGCACTTTACCTCGAACCACATAGGTACGTAAACCCGCATGATGAACTTCATTAAAACCCTTAACTCAAAAGATTCTGTGGCTACCCATTTCCGAAGTCCTCGGCCAGCCAATGTAAGCCACCTGGAATGCGCTAATTTACCAGGACTTCTTTAAGCCGGGGCTGCAAAACATTCGCCTAAATTTACAGCATTCCGAATATCCAGAAGATACTTCTGATCTGAGCTAAGATATTTTGTATTGACAATTGGAAGATTCGAATATTCGACTGCATTAAAGTTAACAATAGGTAATTCGTGACAAGAGGGTAAGCTTTAACCTATTGGATAGAATTGATTTGGCCCAGAAGTTTTACCGCCTAATGCTACAAACAAATGTTGCAATGACAACTCATTTCCATGAAATTCACAAATTGACCGCTGCAGCGGTCTTCCAAGCTTTACTTCTAATTGGCAAATGAAACCGCTTTATTCTCTATCAACAATACCCAAATAGAATTTGAAATAGCTGTAGCACCTGTAGATTCTGTTGCTACATGTCCTAAGTAGTTACTTTCGGGCTCTACAATGAGAGATGTACGCTCGTCACGTTGTAACGGTTTTTTATCGCCAGGGATAATTTACAAAATATGTAATATATAATCTCTGATCATTTATTTATGGGGTTCGAAATATCCAATTTATTGCAATCATGAATTATTTTCAAATTAAAAAGCTGTAGCTTCGAGTGCGAATTGTTGGAATGTCATCGAACAATTATTTGCTCTTTAAGCCAATTTATTATTTCCCTATCACGATATGCTCAGACTAGTTATTCACCTTGCTCTCAGTCGTGTCAGGAAGCGAATTTGGCTTTAATAAGAGAATTATAATTTTACACGACTCGATTTCTATCACTTACAAATGCTTTTATTTTCACGATAATTACGAGCGTTCCCTAAATCTCTTGGATCATTAGAACTTGATTTAACTTCTTGATTGTGGACAACCCTGAAGCGAGAATGATTGCGTATTCGATTTTTTATTTATTTATAAAAAAAACAATTTACGTTCTCTGAACGTTCGTGGGTATGCAAAAGCTTCTCTTATTCACAGACGAGCTCCTTCGAGAGGTTATTGATTCGCCTGGTCAATGACCTGCTTGCCAATCGGATGGATTTTTCTCCTACTCTTCGATTGATTTTGTGCGCGCTTTTTCTTTTGGCCGTGATTTTTGGCGCCTTTTCTCGCCCCCCTAATTCTATTGGTCGGTTCTCTTGACATTTTTTTCGCTATTTTCTCCCGCCGAATATTTATTCTCCCGCGCATTTGTTTGTTGCTTCCATCCGGAATATTCTAGACCAATCTCGGTTCTCAGTACCGTATCATCTTTTGTTGAGTGCGCTCATTTTAAAATCGGTATTCAATAATTTAATATATAATTGCTCTTGTTAATTTTCTTATTTTATTTTTATAGGGATTAACTTTTTATTATTGAGGGTCGTTTGGCCCGGCTCAACGTTTTTCAGAGAATTGTTTTTTTTGTGTCGTTACCAGTGTCCTTTAGTGTTTTAGTTTCGACTTTCCTTCCGTCAGAGTAAAGAGCTTTTAATTGTGCATTTTTCAACTGTTGGTTCTGGAGTTCACCACGATCTCTCCCCCCTCTCCCCATCCCCCCCCTCTCACGACGCACCTTACTTCTGTCAAAAATCGATCCCTTCACTACTGGAATAAATTGTCAAAAATTATGGCAAAAGCCAATTGTGCAGCAAAACTACCTCCTAAAGCATTTCTATCGCAAGCTTTTGCAAATAAAGGACATTTTATTCTTCTTCCTGGCATCTTTAAGATGCCAGTCAGGAGGGACCCAGTCCTTGTCATTACTTTCATCTTCTACACTCTCGTCTTGCTCCGCCTCAACAATGTCAACCAAATTTGCGATATTTATGTCATGTAATGCAACCTCTTCTTCCTTCGAACTCTTACTTTCAACACACTTTTTCTGTTCAAACTTACCATGCTTAAAGAAAGCAATATTAAAAATGGATTTCATTTCTTAACGGAATGTGTTAAGTTTATTCTTAAAACTAGGTTTTGCTTGATCTCTCTTATATAATTCTATTAACTCATAATAAATATTATAATCTTTCTTCAGTAATTGAACAATTATTCGATCATTGACAATCGAAATGTATGTCTCGTTCCAGATTTTCTTCAACTTCTCTATAACTAAGCTAGAAATTTCGGAGAACAACCCCAAAAACCTCGAGATGCCCGGATAGGTTATCATCTTTGAACTCTCAACAAGCATCTAGTATTTCACATTGTTTTAGATTACTTGGAGACATTTTATTTAAAAATCTTATAAATTGAAAATTATATATTTACACTGCACTTTTCAAAATAATTTAACTCTTAATCAACAGAAATGACATAACATGACTGAGCAATTAATAGTATTTATAACCATGAAATTAGGTTTACGAATGAACAAATAAATTAATTAATAATAATTAGGTTCGTCGCAAAGGCTACCAAGCTGCCGAGTTCCTTTAGAACACGTTTTTGTATGCGGGATTGTTATCTCTCTGCTTCTACTAAAGTGCTGCCTAGCCGAAATTGTTGACTATATTTATTACTTTCGAAAAGGTAAGGTAAGTTTTTACTCAAGAAAACTAAAAGATTTTAGGCTCAAGAATCCTAATTCAATCGGAATTCATTGAAAGATAGAGTTAGCAATTTTACAATGTTCTGAATTAACCCGCAGTTTTGACGCCTGTTGTAATGCATGAAAAATGATAAATAGGAACGATACATGTTCCAGATAGGCTTGTTCAAAATTTGGTCGTTACGAAATTTCCTAACTCTAGTCCCTGTGTTTTCGAAACAAATTCGCGCACACGTACCGCCATTTTATCACTTGAATTGCCGGGTTATCTTGTAACACCGAACACGGTTTCCGTCGGAAGGGTTGTACAACCTCTCTATTGTGCTATTTTACGTCCGCCACGAATCTACGAAAAGTGCCTCTATACGAGATGAATTTCGGTCTTCCTATGGACATTTCCCGGAAAATCCTCCCTAGGCCACTGAGAAAAACTATACTGCAAGCTTCAATTCTACTGTGTAAATCGCGTTCCGAAACTTTGACGGGCAAAGATATCAGGATTCTACTGGAGCTCCGTACTCATTAAAAAGTCCCGTCAAACTGCAATTTTAATTTTGACGGCCCTGCCGCTCGTCGATGCTCAGAGGGTGTATCGGAAGGGATTTTTGCAAGGTAAGAAACTAGAAATATGCTCACCAAATTCTCTTAGGTTTGTTGAACTTTTGTTGGCTAATAATTCCAACTTAATTATAATTACTAAAACTACCTTAGAGTTATTAAAAGGTCTGTGCATGCTAATTGTCACACGGTATCATGCGTGTGTGTATAATTATCGCGGTGAGGCAATGAGAATATTTGTGCAGTGTACTTATGAGTGCGAAAAGGAACGCAGCGATGGCCGAAAGGACACACCGCAACAATCGACTCTCTCTCGACTTTGCCCTCGCGACGACTCTCTTTTCTCTCTCTACAACCTGTCTCATTCTATTCGGCTCTCTACATTCTCTCTCGTTACAATTCTTCGCGCCCTTCTGCATTCTCTCTCGTTCTTAAAATGTGTCTTCCCTTCCTTCATTCTCACGATCTTACAATGTATTCTTTCATAAATTCGCAACCCTTCTGTACAACATTTCTGGGGAAGTTAATTTTAGAGAACTTAAAATTAACGTGTAACCTGTACGCATAAAGTTCCTGAAAATGGAAAAGTGAAAGGAGGGTAGATTGCTTTTGTGATTCTTAATTTAAATAATTAGATTGGTTTTGCATAAGAATCTCTATTCACTCTTTTCGAGCAGCTTCAACTTATTGCTGGGGTCCTAGAAATGCTGAGCTTGCTGTAGTTATTACAAGCTTATGTTTCCTAGGTTAAGGTTTACACTGAGAAAAAAATACTCTGGAATCGATAAATATACTACTGAATCAATAGTCTGAATCAATATTTACAAAATTTATTTTGAAAAGTTACTTTTAATTGGACTTACTAGATTGTACGTAACAAACTACTACGGGTTCCATTTTCGTCCTCAAAAATAGCGCTGCTCTAAAAGAGGGAATATGAATTTTAAAATGTTGTTTACTTTTCAGGTTCCTTATTCTTAAGTTCGCTGAGGAATTTCTTTTCTAAGTTTCTAAATCATTCTTAACGTCGAACGGAGATTGGAAAACTCTGGCGTTGCTTCTTCAAATTATAATTAGGTTATCCCCATGATTTAATTAATTACAACTATTCATTAGAAAATTATAATGACTATACCTTGAACATTGTTTAACCCTCAAATAAGTTACTATTCGACGTTTTAAAGAAAATGTCTTTGTGGTTTTCCATACTGTTAGAAATCTCCATGGCAATTTTCGGAGACATGAGACTGAAACCATACGCAGATACCGTTTCTAAAATTTTTCGAACATTTCTAACAGCCACCCATTCCACCCATTCTTCTAAGCTAATAATTAAATTTTAGCCGTATTAGATGTTCGGATTTGTTCTCGAGAGAATTAAATTGAACATTTTTGTTTATATAATTTTTGTAAACCTCGAAACTACTTAACTTTTAATCCTACATCAAACTAGTTTTCTTTTTCTAGACTTTTTGAAATTCATGTATTAGGATTTTCATTTTTAAAAAATATTTATCAGTTCTGACCTGAGATAATATCGCGGTTAAGGTGGAACTGACAATAATTTATTTTCCCTAAAACAGGGATAAACAATGCTCTAATAACTTAACTCTGAATTCTATTGAAAATTTGACTGTCAAGAAAAATAAGAAAATTCTTTTAAGTTTTCAGAAAGTTTCATATTTCCAAAAACAAAATCCTAAATACCACTTTGCAATAATTTATAATCAGAGAACTCTGTAACTACTGAACAATCATTTCGACAATTCTGTTCAGCGTTTTTTTCCTTAATGATTTGATGTTACATAACTCTAGTTGTCGTAGTACGAGCAGGTCGACCTTGGCAATGGCTGACCTTGAGCTGGTTGCTCCTGCCTTATACGGATTGTAAGGTTTGAGTCGGAATTTAAACCTTAGATGTTACAGATGACGTGGATGCAAGTTATAATTGACCTCTCGTAATACAGCCAAGTTCTTGGGTGGGATTATTACTGACTGTGCTCCTCGTGCTTAATTCAGTAATCTTTGATTCGGGAGTAAGGTTCTGTAAGAACCTGTAACGTTCTGTAAGAAGATCTTTGTGGTGGAATCGAATAGATTTCTGGATCTATCTTCAAGGTCGAGTTTGTTTTTCGGCGGAGGCATTGCCCAAGGAACAGTATTCCGGCCCAGATATTAACACGGTAGCAATACGAGATTACTCCAACCAATAGTAGTCCAAAACCAATGCAAGATCCCTGAATCCATATGGCTTGATGTGCCTTATTCTTCTGTTGAAGGCTAACCTCGAACAACTGTTGTTCAAGGTCATCCAGGATTTTGATATTTTTGCTGAATTCCTCTTCCTGTTCGGATTTCATACAGGCTCCCTTGGTAGATGTTGGTATGAAGAGCAGGTGTTGAGGCTGGGATTATAGGTGAGAGTTTGGCCAAGTCTAAATGGAGGTTAGATTCATAATGATGATGTGTGCAGTGCATCTGTCAATCAGAGTGGACTTTGCATCCAGGGGCTAGTTCCACTAGGCCTATTCCTGATAGCTCAACATGGGCATCCTGTTTCGTGGAGCATTTTATCCTTATGGAAACTTCTTAGGATAAGGAATAAATTTATCCTCCTAGTGTCCTTAAGTTGATCCAATAGGGCTGGTCGTCGTAGGGCAGCCTGTTGTTACATGTACTTAGCGCTTCGATGGTGGGTTGGGACAACAGTCAGTTTTCACACTCTGGATATTTTTGGGCGTCATGTATTGGTAACGTCCCTAGGAACAGCCGATAGTTAACCATTTGTCTACATAATTCGAGGTCCTCATCCCTTGACATGACAAAGGTTCATTGCGACTCATCCAAGGAGATGTAAGGGAACTCGGGAAGTATATATGCGCTTTCTGTTCCATTTTGTAGGTTCGAGTTGTGGCACGGGGACTGGGTGGATCTTGTAAATTGGGTAGTCAGTCTCCTCTACCCATGGCACGTCCAGAATGACCTTCAGATGTTGATTCTAGCAGATGATGGTTGTGACAGCTACCTGGGCCAATTCCTCGATGCTGACGTTTGGTCCTTTGACTGGGAAACGCAACCTGGGAGCATGGTCCTGAACATCTCTAAATATGGGGTTGAGCTGTTCCGATTTTAATAGCAGTGAAAGGAGTTGTCCTTTCCTAGCCGTGTGCATTACGTCTAGGAGTTGATCGACTGACCTAATACAGGTTTTGAATCCTGCTTCTATTGACCTCAAAGCACGATTTAGGGCTCTTGTGTAATTTAGTTCAGGTAGGCAAACTGAAAGGTCATTGACCCTTTGCATAGTCTGAGCAAGCTGATCTCTTCATTGCATCCTCCTGGCTTTTGGGCTGCTGATGGATCTCATCTAATTGGGCCCTAATTACATGAATTTGCTTACCAACCAGATAAGAGATATTAGCATGCAGTGTATTGCTCATAGCCAGGTAGACAGTGTCTCGCAAGGGTCCATAAGCAGCGATTTTCTGAATTTCAGTCAATCGCACAATCAAATCGCGCAGGTACATGCCATACATTTCTAGCTCCGGGCCTTGAGGGAAGGAACTCGGTGTTCTAGCTATCCGACCAAAGACCAGCTCATAGGGTGTGAAATTAGTCGCCTCGCGGACCGATGTATTATAGGCTAACATAGATCTTGGTTATACCTTTGTGCCCTCCGATGAGGCTACTATGATATTCTGAGATGATCTTTTGTCTTAATTCTCCGGGCAGAACTTCTATTTTTCCGTGGAAAAGGGTGATAGTAATATCGCCACAACGAAATATTCCTGCTACAAGTTCCCTCATTTTATTTTGGGGTAACGAACCCATCAAATCTCCCGAGTTAACAATACGGCACGTAGATTGATGATCTCCCTCAAGGGCAACGCGAAGGCTCTTTAAACGTCGAATAACGTCTCTCTAATCAATGTCATCTACATGTCTTTTCCTGACCACGATCGAGTACGTCTTGTGACGTCCATACGGAGTGACAAGCACCTGTTCTTTCTTGAGTCGGACTTCCCAAAGGTCTTGAAGGTCAGAACGCTCAATCACCACAAGAAGTTTCGCAATAGGGTTCGTGGGTTTGCAGTCCTCTGAGATGAAGGGTGCGTAATTGTCTAGTCTGTACGTCAAGGATTCCGTCCTCTGATGAACGACCTTGGGTTCGTTTATGCAAGTCGTGACTTGTTTTGCTTTAGGTTCAGTCGAAATCTCAGAAGAGGAAAGGGATGATAGTGGATCCTCATAAGGCATTATGCAATCCATCCTTCTGTTTCTGCTTTCATCCTGTTCTCCTCCTGAATTTACCTTAGTATTTTCAAAGGGAGTCCATCTTGCTTCCGGCATTGTGCAAAGTCCTGGTGTCGGAAACAGATTCTCTCTGGAATTGTGCTCCTAGGATAGGAGATTCTATCTCTTCTGGCGGATCCTTAAATCGAACAGTGCTTCTTCTTCCCATTCCAGTGAGTTTTTTCGGTAAATAGGGTGGCTCTGAAGCATAATCCTTGTTCCGTGATTCTTCTCGGGTAAGTCCTAATGAAGCAAGAGGGCGTCCTTGGGCTAACTCTGGGGTGTCCGAGCACTCTTGTTCATCTTCCTGTTGTGAAAGTTTTCTCTCGTAATTCTCCAAGAAGAGCTTAACTCTTTCGGAGAATACACTGTCATCAAAATCCTGACAAGGATCAGGGGCCTCTAATTCCTAATGAAGCGCTTCGTCCGCTTCACCTTTAGAAAAATTGTCGTATTCTGGGCGCGTCCATGCCCTCGTGGCAAATTTTTTCCAGGAGAAAGTCTTCAAAGATGTTACAGTGCATTGCATGGTGGCACTAAATATTCTGATAGGAAGTTTTTAATTCACGATATCCAGTTTCCTCGTTTTGAGCCTTTGCGGGTGATTTGTCACATAATAGTATATTTTGTTTGTTTAAAAAGTGCTAGTGTTTGTTTACCTGTTTTTTGTGTAAAAAAAAATGAAATTGATTTATGTTAGGGACGAGAGTCGAAAAATAGAATGTAGATGGCTCTGCGCACGATGCACGAGTACACCCGAGGCAGCACGAACACACCCGAAGTAACACGAAGTAGTTTGCACTTTATTTACTTTTTTCACTGTGCCTCACATTTTTCACTGCGTTTATTTACTTTTTTCACTGCGTCCGTCCACTTTTTTCACTGTTGCCCGGAAAAGTCGGCACAGCGCATGCGCCACGTCATCAGCCAAAAATCTTTCACTTTTTACACCAAAAACAGGTGGAAAAACTGGCACTTTTTCGCGAATTATGGAAAAAATGATATTTGGAATTTGTGTATTCCAACAATTTTTTTGAAAAACGAGCTTGATTAAAACGCAAATTTTAGTTTGTCTTTTTACATAATTTTTACATAAGACGGTTTTTTTTATAGAAAATATGCTTCTTAAAGTCTTTTTTTAAATAACATTTCAATAGGAAAATTCCACAATTTACTTTGTTTCCATTCTTTTCAGATTCATTGAACCGCCGCATCGTAAAACGGGATATAAAATATTTTGCGAGGTGGGACGGCCCCTGGTAGCTTTTTAACACATTATTGAATTTTAATCTTTTAAATACTTACCCTTATAGGAAATTGGATTGCGCATCTTTTTTCTGATGGAAAAAAGTTGTGATTTTCTTCGTTTTTGAAATAATTGGAAAAAACACGATTCTTCCATAGCGTAAAATTTTCGTATTTTCTAACTACAACTCGCTCTAAATCAGAAACTATTGGGACTTTTAACTTATAATTTTAACGAATTATGCATAAAACTATACTTTAGCTATTAGTGCAATTAAAGTTTTTTTTTTGTTATGAAAAAAATTATTACTTTTTTTGGGGTAAGTGCACGAAGAACGTTTAAATATTTTCAATCGAAAAGTCTATCGAGGTAAGTTTTAGCAATGAAAAACTTCCAGTGGTCGAAATGTTCAATAGAATCTGTGAAAGATTTTTGTAAAGTTTTATTTCAATTGAAACAGCCGTTTATGAAGTAAACGATTGTTTTATTGTTACGATTGTTTTATTGTTGTGCGCGCAGTGCCGTGAGATTGAACTCGTAGCAGAGGCTTGAGGCCCATCAAGCGTAGGAGGCTGTCATCCTAGTAGACCAGTTATATTGAATATTGGAATTAATAAATATAATAGTAGGCGTTTTTTACTGAAATTAATATAAAACGGAATATCACATGTAGTATAACTAACATAGTTATTTACGTAACTACACATTTACATAATAATTATGTAAGTTAGATGTGAACCGTTCCTTTTTAGACACAACACATTTTCACAAAACATTGCCAATTAGTCTGTATATTCCTTATACACTTTTAATGTTCAACAAGTTTAAATAAAAAAATAATGTTATACTACATGTGATATTCCGTTTTATATTAATATTTTTTCAAATATTAAAAAAATAATTTATTTATGTATATATTATTAAATCAAGGGTTCGGTTTGATATAGAGAAATTAAAAAACGATGTGAGACAAATAACCGGCTATCAATTAGCGATTTCGAATAGGTTCAAAGCCCTTCAGGAAGAAGGTGATAGTAATAATAATAATGACA
>JBAGKK010463952.1:0-17381 GCA_037177015.1 Euceroptres primus
TTAAAAATCGGCCTCGACAGTTTTCTTAAGAATTCATAGTTGAATTTTTTCAAAAAAATTAATTGAAAATCGATTAATTGATTTGGGACCTGCAGGTTATTTTGAACATCGTTTTTTCATTTCGCCCCACTGTGCGACGGACCTCTGGGAAAAATATTAGTCACCATAGATCACAATGCAACAAAACGGTCACCAGCCACCATCAGTTCTTGAGTCACAAATATCGGTGTTCATATGTGTCGATATATTCCAACACTCTTTAGAAAAAGACAACTTCTCTGCCATGTATATTTTGAAAGTTACAGCTGGAACTATACAAAATTTTGAAATTTTTCTGCATCAAAAAAAGAAGAGAATGACACGCAGTTGACTAAAAAATAAATGATATTCTGTTCAATGTAAGGTTTTTTATAAAACAATTTTTTTCGTGTTTTTTAATAGTTTTTTTTCAATTACCTCAGGAACTGTACAAGATATCGAAAAAGAAAAACCATCGTTGGATTCTGCGTTCAAAAACGCATCGAAATCATGTATTTCTTTCCGTTTAAAAATTTTTGTACACCCTTTTATCATACGATTTGGGATTTTTCGAAAAAAATTTTTATTAAAAAAATCTCAAAAACCTGACGGACTTAGTAAAAACAGAGGCTAGATTTTGATTCAGCACAGAAAACTACTCTCGAAATAGTATATCTCATTCCATGATCACATGGGTCATACTTTGTTGACCAGTGTAATTTAAGATTTACAATATGAATTAGGCATTTCTTTATAGCAAACAAATATTTAGTCAGTAACATTCAGTAGAATCATTTCTTCGTTGCAAAGAAATTTTTGTTGATTCAAGATTTCTTTTTTCTCGGTGTAGTATCAGCTGACGGCATTTGCTCATAAGTTGCTAATTTTGTTCCTAATGCACTAACCATCTATTCCGTTCAATTACTTACAGTTTTTCACAGAGATAATTAAGATATATATCCGCTATACAGTAATTTTATAATATTAACGCGGTGTGGACAAAAGTGTATATAATTGGTAGTAGACAACATCTCGGTGAATTTTAGGTTATGTAAACTCGTGAATCGTGAACGTTTCTGCGTAAATTCATTATTTTATTAAAAGTGCTCGTAATATTTTGTAAATCCTTAATAAATAAAGAATTTTCAATGATCATTAATGTTTTCTTAATTATCAGTAATATTAATAATAATATCCACAGTAGAGGGCGGCTGTGGAATAGTGAGGCAATGTCAGGGTCTGTGCAGGATTTAAAAAGGGCCTATTAATAGATCCTAGAATGGTCATCTACTTAGAGTCTAGCAAACTGAGCGTGACGCTTCTATCTGCGCGCTTCATAGTTTTTCATTTTAGGATCCAGAATAAAAATAGAATATCTAGGCATGGTATATTAAGAGCCAATTTCATATTTCTGCCCGGATAGTGGTGTGTTAATTTCCGACGGTACTGTACCTTTGTACCTATCCACATCGACAGACTTCTTACGAATTTACATAATAAGCTTCAATTTTATAAAAAAGAAACCTTTAAATAAGCTGAGAAGTAAGACCTGTGGAACCTTTTGAACCAAAAATTATATTTTATACTCGTGCGTAATTTTCATGATATGATCGCCGCAATACCTTTCAATTAAGCAAAACTAATAGGAGCCGGAGAAAAACGAATAGACATTCCGATATCTCATATTATAAAGTTTAAATTATTATTATTAAAGGAGCATTTGATATCTCGCACCTGCGATCGGCAATGCGAGCCTTTATCTTTGTCCGGTGAGGCTGTCCATCAGAAAATCAGATTAACTCTCTTTTCGTCCAGATCAGTAGGTTGGGGAGAATATTATTACCTACCTTACTCAATTCTAAGAGAGAAATAAATGGAGGCATTTTACAGTCCGTTGCTCATTTTCTTTCAAAAACAGCCATTTCGCTTTAAAAAGCCATTGCTTTGAGTTGCTCTTTCAATTGGCTGCACTTCTCAACATTAAAAAGACTCATTAGTATTTCATACTTAAAAGTACCTATATTTTCTTTATACGAAATGTTTAGTGTCAAACGCTGTCAAACTTTGTTGGAAAAATTAACTAATTTTTTAATGTATTTCTATTCATTTTGAGAAAATCTTCTATATAATTCTAAATTCTTTTTTCTTATAGATATTATATTTTATTATAGATATTCCTTATTTAACATATTTTTAGTGAGATATATACTTTATATTTTCACTGGGTGTTACCCAGTTCTATTTTTTGCTATGTTATGAATAAAACTCTTGGAAAATCCTAAAAGGTCTTTTATCTAAAATCTAAATTCTTGTTGATCCTTTACAGGATGCTTAATGATTTAAAAAGACATACGGAATGATTTCTAGAATTCTTTAAGAACTTATATTTTTGCAGATTGTGTATATTGTATCTTTAAAACTACCATTCGTATTTTTAATTGTTTTCAGTTATAATTTATTGTGCAACATTGTATTAGAAACTATTTTGTTATAATGCTTTTTGCTTGTTTTTAATTGGAATTAATTTTTATTTTGGCAATCATGAGAGCTTCATTGACAACATTTACTTTATGTATCTTGGTTTTCTTTTTTAACGTAAAAATTGAGAGGGCGGATGCAAGAACACGAAAGATTTTCATGGTCCCCTAGAACGCAATTGTTGTAAATGATAAATTGCATTGAATGAAAGTGTTAATTGGTACTGAATTTAAGTGTATTGGATTCAAAGTATAAAATAAAACGAAAATCTCTTCTAATGTTCTAATCTTTTCAAGTCATTAGGTAAGACTGTGTTAGAAAGTTTAAAAATATTTCTCTTATTTCAACCCACAGAGAAATTGTGAACTTAAAATGGCTTATGTCATAAATTCTCAAAACATTTGAACAAAATTTTGTGAAAAATGTGAGCATAAAGAATATTTTTATTCTTTATTAGTGTCACGTCCTATGACGATAATTGAATAATTATTTATAAATATAGTTAATACAATTATCATGAATGTTCAACTTCAATACTTTCATGTAAAACTATGTTATCTAAGGAAATGTAAAGCTGGGATACACTAATCTGCTTTCAAATCTATAGCCTGGCCTACCATGAGCATGTAATCTGTTCTTGGAACTTTTGTTTGGCTGGGACTGTGATTCACTTAAAAAAATGGAAAACAAGACAAAAGAGATCTCAGTCCTTTTCGATCTCAATTAGCCACCACTCTAAGTCTGAACCTTCGAACGAAAATGTAAATTAGATTCAGAAACATTATCGCACTCTGGCCACAAGTATTGCCTTAAAGACTCGAACTAAATCTCAGAATAGAATGCAAGTAAGACGGTTATCGCACTCTAGATCTCAAGACTCAAATTTACTACGACCAAACACCTCACGAAGGGAAAAACCTCTGCCAAGTAGTTACTAAATTGGGTATTTCCATGTTTGGGTGAATCTTAAGTGTGTTCATTTCATGAACACTGTGCTTCCTCATAAAGGCTATTTTTTAACAATTAATAATAGTTTAATTGATTCGTTTCGTCAAAAGGAATAAATTTGGTTGTTATAATATTTCTATATTCCTAAAATTTTAAAAATTTTTCTGATATGTATATCAGAAAAAGTTTATTTACGTGTATACACTTAAAAAACATTATTTTATTTCATCTATTATAAATATAACTAGCCATAACAGGTTTTTAAATAGGTAAATCGATTTGTCTCGTCAAAAGGAATAAATTTCGTCGCTATAATATTAATATATTCCAAAAATTAAAGAAAAGTTTTAATCATAAACGCAAAAATTCAAAATTCAAAAAATTTTAGATCAGAGAATTTTTTGTTTGAAAATGATTACAAGCATTGTATTCAATTTTATTAACTAAATATCACCTCAAATTGAAAAAAAATATGTACTGAAAGTCTTTTATTACTTAAAAAATAGTGGTAAAGGTTATTAAAAATTTCGAATTTTTCAAATTTACTTTTTATTATATCAAGATATTTAATGAAACATCAATCTTTTCTGATAGAAAAAGGTGTATTTCTATGCAAGCTCCAAATTTACAATAAATTTTCTTTATCTTAATCAAAATTTCAAAAGAGATAATATCTAAATCAATTTTTGAGAAAAAAAGGCATTGTTGACACACACACACGCACACACACGCGCGCGCACACACACACACACACACACACACCCATACGGACATTTTTTAAAAACCTCCTTTTCGGATTCCTGGGGTCGAATTAGGTCGACAAATGTCAAAAAATAAGATTCAAAAATTGTCATCGTTACAAAGCTTCCTTTATGAGGAAACCATACATAAATTATTTGACATGTATAAAAAGTCCCAGGAACCACAGGGAGGGAGCAAGTCATTCAGGAAAATGTAATCATCGAGTTATCTCAGTCTTCAATCTACGCTATCCAGCAAAAATCTTTGAAGGCTTTTCTTAGTTAAATTTAGTTTTATAATTAAATTTTACTTTAATAATTAATTCAAATTATAATTTAATTCAATTATTAACTTATTTTAAAATTTAATTGGTTTCATACTAATTCAAGTTAATAGAATCAAAATATTAATAAAAATTCAATATTTAATTTTATGCTTCTTCCCTTTCCCTTCTATATATATATATATATATTAAAATTATTTATTTACACTCGAATCCTGATTTAAACCGGGCTTTGGGCATTGCCTCGCCTAAATTGAGATAGTCCTTGAGCGTCTCTAGACACAAACAGTCAGGGCCGTACTAACCACTTTCAGTCGGAATAGTATGAATTATGTAGGAATAATATGAATTATGTAACTGAATTATCTATGCATGTAAATATTTTTACCATAAAGGATGAAAATTCTTAAATTACGATGAAAAATTCATAAAAAAAGAATTTTCAACGTGTTTTCAAAAATAAATGTAAAAGGCGAATTGATACTGCTCGCTTTGTTGCTGCTCGTTGCTATGTCTACGGCTTGATGGCTGTTATGTCCTTCTCTACCCTTGAACCCGCGCATCTACTGAATGCCGTCGAAGGAAATTGTAGGAACGGACTGAATCGGGATTCCAGTGTATATATGGTACCGTAAAGTGGGACTATTCGCACATGGCGGAGCTAATATTTACTTTAAGAATATTTTTCAATATGATAATGGGGATAAAAATAATAATCTCCTAGAATATAAGATTCAGAAGGACTTCTACTTTAGGATACGGATGGAATTTTATGCGACCTCTGAACAGGAATTGAAAAATGTTTAAATATGTGGGTGCATTTTAAAAAATTGGTTAGACCTCTAAACTTTGTATCGGTTCAATAGTTTAAAAGTAATTAAAAATTCTCGGTTGCCCGTGTTTTTCTTCCAAATTTAAGTGGTAAAAGGAATTTGTTTCATAAATGTCAGTTTGTGCTTTCATTAATTAGTTCAAAGGTGATGTATGAAAATTCGAAGATCGGCGGTACAATTCGGCTGGTTCAGCAAGTTATACTACCCGAGTCAAAATATGGACCCTCCTTTAAATCTCTTAACACTCTGATCATGGAGGTTTTAAGAGAATCTAGAGAGGTTTTATTCCATTATAATTTAAGCCCTCTTTAGCTCCTCCAAAGCTACAGATATTTCCCTTTCTGCATACTGAGAGATTCAAAGGAGGGTGTAGAGAAAACCTCGTTAGAGCCTCATAAACTCTCCATTCAGTGCTCCTCCCTATTCTGTCGCGCATGCTTCATAGAGTGCGCACTTATTTAAAATGGGGAAAATTTCCATTAAAATATTATTAGATATTTTTACTTGAGACGTCAAGCTAAGATGACGTCCGAAAAATTTTTTTAAATGATTTGAATTTTTCCCAAAACTTTTAATAACTGCTGCAAAATTAAAAAACTTGCTTTAAAATCTTCCAGATTTTTTTTGAAAATAATATTAGTTTAATAATATAGTATATTAGTTTTAAATATTATTTTATTTAATAAGTGTTTCTAAAGTAATAATAATTGTTTAATTGCTACATTTGTCCGTTAAAATTTTCGTGTAATATTGGTTGAATCTGCAAAATAGAGTTTGCCCAATTGTACGCTCTGTTCAATCGGGTGCAGAATGTACCCAATTGTGGCCCGACTTTGGCCCAAATTCGTACAAACTATCGGATGCTCTCCGGCGAATGGTTTTTTAGTGACGAAGTTGGTGCGGTCGGCTGGACGGTGGGCAAAGGTTGGGCCGATCGTCAGTGGAACATTCTCCAATGCAAGCGGACTGACTGCGCCCGACCGTCGTTCAGAGGTCGGCCCTATTTTCGCAACCGAATTAAGGTGACCAGAGTTTGACCAACAATGACAGTACCAAGCTACCTCTGTTTGGCCAACGTTGGCACCTGAAATTAGCGGGCAGAGTTCAGCTGACTGTCGAACCAACTCTGGCCCACATTTGAGCCGACTGTCGGATAAACTCTGGAAAAGTGTATTGAAAGGACCATACATTGACGATCAGCTGAAATTTCACCCAGAGGCCGGCCAACCGCATTGTGAAAGTCGTTTCAACACGAATAAACTACTTTTTGTATAATTTTTTATTCAGAATTTGAGTTTTTATGACGGTTAGTCCGACGCTGGGCGAAAGTTGGTCCCAATCGCCGGAATAATATTTGCTAGTGCAAGTAACCATACTCTAACCGGCCGTTTCGCCCCAACGCAAACTGACTGTCAGAGGAACTCTGGTCAATTCTTTTGAAAAGAGCATAACAATGCGGTTGGCCCAACTTTGAAAACCATGGTTGGCCCATCATTGTTGCTCAATGCTGGTCCAACTTTGGCTTCCAGTGTCAGGCCGACGGTCGGCAAAGTGTTATCAAACCGCTGATCGGCCCGACCTTTAGCTCATAAAGTTGGGCCGACTGTCACAAGGTCGGCCCAACCTTGGCCGTCGCGACGCAACGGGAGATTTTATTTTAATTTTAAAATTTAAGCAGTTGACAAAAACTGCCAATTTGATTTCACTTGGTCGCTCAGGACGACCTTTGCTTACTCATCGTTCTGAAATTTTAAACTCTTCCTAATAACATCTGTTTTGCTTGACAAGTCCATTCCTGTCGAGCCGTGCCTATTGTCCTTAGGACCGATGCAGCTCTGTTCTCTTCTCTCTTACTTACACGCATTTCTCTCTCTTCTCTTTTGCACTCGTTGAACGAACTATCTCTATTAGGTTTCTAAATTTTCTAATTTTCGCCTCTCGCCTCTACGCGCCAAGGTCGATCATATCTTCTTCTCTTTCTCTTGCACGCCTTTCTCTTTCCTCTCACTCGTTATGCTCTTTCTTTTCAATATCCTTTCGTCAGGGCTGGAATCAGGAATTTTCTCGTTTTCTATCTTCGGAATGAGAGGACCCGCTTATTTCGGGGATGGAGAACAGAATCTTCACAGAAGAAATTCTTGAGGACAAGGTTTTTCTTTTAATTTAAACAATTTTATTTATTAACTTATTCTCTCCTTGGATTTGAGATTTCCACTATTGTTGTATTTTATTTATTTATTTTTTTCCCTCTTGTTTCCTCCATGAAAATTTTTAGGATAAGGTTTTATTAATATTTATTTTATTTAGTAGTTAATGTTCGTAATTTTAGGTTCAGTTATTTTAATTTTTATTAAACACTTTGACCATTGGGGGCGAAATTGAACGATTTTAAGTCCCCGCTCCTGGGAACTTACTCTCTCCCAATGCTCAAAGTGTCGCGCGTACGCACGCATCGATCCAGGCCTGCGAGCCACGCGACGGACCGATGCTGAGTCACTCGTCAGCAGATAGATCTCCAGGGCAGAGCTCTTCTCCCTGCTCTCCGAGAAACAAGCCGTCGAAAGATTTTCTGAGGAAACGTTTTCTCTCTGAAATCAAATAAACTTGTGTGAAACTGTATCCTTAGCTTCTGTCTTTTTTTTTTTTGTGTTCTGAGTGTACCCTCGTCCTAGTGTTCCATCGTCTCTTCTCAAAGTTCGATTTAGTGGAGATTTTATTTGTTTGTTTTCCCTTCCTTCTTGTGCTTAGTGCCTTTGTTTTATTTCTCCGATATTGAAGTGTTTATTTTGTTTTCTGTCGGGTTTCTCGCGTTCGTTAACCTTTTGAAGTTGTGGGCTCGTAGTCATCACGATCCGGAGGCTCCGATTTATAATCAAAGACTCCCGTTTCGGACTACGAGGTTTTGCCCTCGTCGTCCGAAACGGGAGTCTCTGATAAGGTCGGGAGCTCTTTGGAGAACCTGATCGCTTTGCCACACGACTGTAGCGTTGCCATGATCTCAGGATCCTGGCACGTTACCCTGAAAGGCCGTTCCCGTCTGTCTACCCCTTTGCCGCGCGGTCTTACCCCCCCCCTCTTTTGTTCTCGCGACTCTCCGAATCCTATCTACCCGGTTGGCAGTCCCGAATTAAATGACCGGGCCGGTTAAAACGCGAAACAAGACGGGGGTTAAGCGACTCGGCCAAGACCAGCGCCACAGACTTCGCCGCCGCCAAGCCCAGGCCGGCCTCCCGGTCAATATACCCGTAAAGAAACCACGGAAGCGACCCAATCAGGCCCAACGGAAGCGCGCCCAGAAGAACCGCCTAGCTCTCGGAGAAGCGTCACCCGCGTTCCCCCCAACCGCGGAAATCGCCGCACCGGAAGTTCGCTCGAGTGCTTCTCACTCTCGCCCGTCAAAACTGGCTCGCAACCCAAGCCGAAGCTTAAGTTTTGGGTAATCTTTTGCTTTCTAAGCTTACTGTTACTTACCCTATGCCATCCGCTGGACCGCGCGAACTGACGACCACGGGGTCCCGTAGGCTGTTCGCGTTTTCCGCACCCGGGGTCGGCCAGTACGAATTCCGGACCGTACCTTTTACGCTGACCGGTATCCCGCACCGCGACATTGTCCTGTCCTCGCCGAGCCACTCCCGCCGACCTCGGCCTAAAGACGATTGCCTCCACACTTCGCCATCGGCTTAACTTCTCTCGCTCGCCTAAATCGGCAGACCAGGTTACGGCCCCTGGTACGGACCTTGTCCATATTCTGCTCCGCGAATCTCACCCCCCCCCTTGTATACCTCTCGGGTCAACGGGAACGTATCAAATAACTTTGTGAAAAACAGAAATAATAATTATCCTAACAACAATTTTACAAGAAACAGTAACAATAATTACAACAATAATAACAATTTTTCAAGAAACAGATACAATAACTATAACAACAACAATAATAATTTTCCAAGGAACAGAAGTGACTGCGGAAATAATAATAATCGGGACAACTATAAACAAAATAACAACTACAGTATTAACAGACAAGGTTATTCAGGTCAATATGGAAACTCAAGAAAAAATGCACGATAGGAAAACAGAAATCAACAAAACAATAGAAACAATCAAGAAAATCATTCCAATTCAGAAATCATTTGCCGTTATTGTAAAAAATCGGGTCACATTTGAAGAGATTGAAAAATTAGACCACAAAATCAACAACAGCGGCAACAAACGCAACAACAACCACAGTAACAGGGAAACTCCAATGCTCTCCCCAGTTCGGGTTCACTGAGGAAAGCGTAAATCAAGAACGACAAGCATCCACTTCTAGTGATCAACTAACTACTAAAATAAACATTTCAAAACCCAGTACGATTCCATCGATCATGATATCTGCTGAGGGGTTATTGAGCCTAGCACGTATGATACCGGTACTGGTCGACATTTAATAAAACAAAAGGCTGTGGTCTCTAACGTTCTAGTAAATGTAGAAACCGTGTTGAGACTTACAGGAATAAATGATTTGCCGCTGTACACATTAGGCCAAGTACAAATAAACATTCTGGGATTCCCAACAATATTTAATATTATTCCTAACGAAGGTACAGTTAAAGAAGATGGAGTATTATTAACAGAATTTTTCCGAGACAACCAGGTCAACATAAATTACACATCAAAATGTTTAGAAATAAGAAGTAATTTTTAGCCTTTTGCATCTACCCAAACTTTAACTATTGCTGCTCGAACAGTAACAGCCTTTTATGTACCAATTGGAAATCCAGAGAAACGTGAAGGATACGTCCCACGGTTAAATGTCGGGGGAGGAATTTACACAAGAGACGCGGTCGTAATAAACTGCGAATGAAAGGCATATTTGAAAATTGCCAATACTAATGAAACACCAGTAACAATTTCAATTCCAACAGTTAATTTAGAAGATTTTGAAGAACAAGATTTTAATCAAACAATTAATAAAACAAACAACTCTAAAAACCTGTGTGATGACGAATTATTCAGCAAAATTTTAAATAATTTCCTAAAAACTGGCAATACTTTTGACAACCTATGCAAATTTTATAACATAGCTGGTGAAGACAGAATAGAATGTATTGAAAAACTTCTTCGATTAGACCATTTGAATCAGGACGAATATGAACACGTAGAAAGATTAATTAACAATAGTGCAGACAGATTCCAAATTCCAGGAGAACCTCTCGAAGCAACAAATGTGCTACAACACTCAATTCCAACTACAGATGAATGCCCAATTTTTTCTCGACAATATCGTTTCCCCCCCGTTCATAAGGAAGAAATTACAAAACAAGTAAACGAATTACTAAAAAACGAAATCATTAAACCTTCACAATCACCGTATAACAATCCGGTTTGAATTGTTCCCAAAAAACCAGACTACAAATGTAATTTAACCTTTGCTTACCACACATGGGTCTTCCGGACCCAGAGATATTTTGTAATTAAATTTAAAGTACCTAAATGCAAAGGGAGCGGGTTTGTTTGCAACATTCGTCGATAGTTGAAGAGTTTAACTACCCTTTAGGACATTTAGCATGAAGCTGGGACCATTACTTTATTTTTAGCAGTTGTTTAAAAATTTACTCCAGAGAAGTGTGGTAAGCAAAGGTTAAAATGGAGAATGGTTCTCGATTTTCGCAAATTAAATGATAAAACAATTGGCGATTCATATCATTTGCCAAATATAAATGATATACTCGATTCTCTTAGACCTGCAAGATATTTTTCAGTCTTCGATTTAGCTACAGGATTTCACCACATAAAAATGGATCCAAAAGATTCCCACAAAACTGCGTTTTCCACACCTCATGGGCACTACGAATTTGACCGAATGCCTTTCTGGCTAAAATCAGCTCCAGAGACTTTTCAAAGATTTATGAATTTGATCTTGACAGAATTAATTGTAGCAGAACTCTTTGTGTACCTTGATGACTTAGTTATATATGCCGATACTCTAGAAAAACACGAAAGAAAATTTAATAATCTAATAAAACGCCTCAGAGAAGCCAATCTTCACTTACAGCCTGACAAATGTGAATTCCTATGACCCGAAGTAGGATATCTAGGTCACATAATTGATAAAAATGGAGAACGCCCAGATCCGAAGAAGGTAATTGCCGTAAAAGAATTCCCTATTCCAAAATCACAGAAGAATGTTAAACAATTCTTAGGATTAGCAGAATATTATCGCAGATTTATTGACGGATTTTCAAAAATTGCTAGCCCTCTGAATCAACTTTTAAAGAAAGACACTCCTTTCGTTTGGACTGAAAAACAGCAAACAGCTTTTGATATTTAAAAAGAAAAATTATGTGAAGAACCACTTTTACAGAGACCTGATTTTTCTCAACCTTTTGTACTCACAACAGATGCCTCAGGTTTTGCAATTGGAGGCATATTATCACAGCGAAAAATAGACAAAGATAAACCAATTGCTTACGCTTCACGTAGCCTGAATGACATTGAGAGAAAATACGATACTTATGAAAAGGAAGCACTTACAATAATTTTTTGCGTAACTCACTTTCGTCCCTACTTGTGCGGAAGAAAATTTACCCAAGTGACTGATCACAAACCTCTGGTTTGGTTCCAGAATTCTAAGGACCCTTACTCTCGAGTTTCACGTTGGAGATTAAAACTTGCTGAGTACCATTTTGATGTAGTTTACAAGGCAGGAAAAATGAACGTCAATGCTAACGCATTTTCAAGAAATCCTATCCTTAATAAAGAAGAAAAAGGATTCAAAATAATTGATGGAGATACTTTCATGACTTCTCAAGAAAAAATGAGTACAGGTTCAGGAAAAAATTTTTTAGGAAGTAATCAAGAGGAATTACCAACCAAGGAAAAATTTTCAAGAAAAAAATCAAACAGCTCAGAAAGCCCACTAATCGACGTTAATTCTAAACTGCCGGACACTTTTATTGACCTCTTAAGCGAAGATTCATTTGATGAAGTCAAGCAAGATATATTAAAGTACCCAAAAGCATTTAAACTTTCAGCTTCAAAGCTATTATTTATGACAACACTTCTCTTAAGCCATGCATTGGCAAAAAAATACGAGTACACGCTATGGGGGACTATGATTACTAGAGGACAAAAGAAAAAACAACAAGAAAATTTAAGTCAAGGTAAGGTACAAAAAGAATTAAAAGAACAAACTACTTAATTTGAATGTCCCGTAAAGAGACCGCGAGGTAGACCAAGGAAAAATATACATACAAATTTGAAAAATATACCTTCTCAGCTAAAGAAAAAGAGAGGTAGACCAAGGAAGGAGTCAATTTATGCTCCAGAAATAAATATGAAGAAACAAAAACAAATGGAATCCAAAGATGATTTCGACTCTAATTCCGACGCATACCTTGACTACAAGCCTACAGACTCTGATTCTGAAGACAATTCTAATGATGATCCTGATTATTTTAATTCACTAAAACAAATTCAAACAAAAAAATGGAAAAAGGGAAGCTTTCTTCAAGAAGCTTAAAAAACCTGTACAACCTCAAGATGAAGAAAGTGAACATTATTTCTTTACCTCAGAAGATGAAATTATCGATGTAGAAACTGTCGATAAAGAAAATTCTGAATATCCCTTTGATGAAAATATAGATGTAGAAACTGTGGACGAAGAAGATCCTAAGTACCCTTTTGGCGAAGAAAGCTTTGAGGAAGAAAATTTTCGAGATGCCCTAGAAGAACATAATTTTGAAATGAATCCAGGATTTAAATCGGACGTGAAAGGTAATTCAAATAATCAAGACATTTGAGAAACAGAGGAAAACAAATCTTTCCCAGAAGCCCTTCCCAAAACCCCTCAACCCATCGAACAAAATTTAATAGGAAAAAATGTTGAATGACGCGATCAAGTAACCATGTGAAAAGATAATTATGTATATTTTGTTACAACGGATGGAACACCTCGCAATAATGGATCAATAGCCCTCAAAAAATGTAAAATTTTACCAAAATTTAGCAACCTGCAAAAGGGATTGGCAAAAGAAATAAGAAAGGGCAAAACTATCATTTTGCACTTCCAATAGAAGCAAACCTTAAAGAAAATTTGTCCGACACTTTAAATAGTATAAAACTATCAATTTATTCTCTACACGCGTTAGCTAAAAAATTTAATCTGCGGTCAATTAGTGTCGCAAAATCCTCCCAAATTAATCACGTACCCTAAGAAGAAATAAAAGTAATCTTTGATTTAGCATTTGTTGATTCATCTACGAAAATAATAGTGTGTAGTGGGATAAGGCAATACCCAACTAAAGAACAAAGGTCACAGTTAATTGAACAAGCTCACTCCTCAGCACTAGGAGGCCATAAAGGCGTTACAAAAACGTATAACCGCATTCGTCAAAAATTTTATTGGGAAAACACCAAAGCTGATATTCAAAAATATATACAAGGATGTTTGCAATGTCAAATAAAAAAATTGGTTCGAGTTGAAATCAAAAGTCCCATGGTGATCACTGATACACCGACTACTGCTTTTGAAAAAATCTCAATAGATATTGTTGGCCCATTACCAGAAACAAAGTCAGGAAGTATATATATTCTTACAATACAAGACAATTTTACAAAATACTCTTTAGCTGTTCCTCTTTCCAATCATCAAGCTAGCACAGTAGCAGATGCCTTTGCTAAAAAATTTATTTGTACATACGGATCTCCCAAGGGAGTCTTAACAGATCAAGCAAGGGATTTTTTGAGTAATTTATTAAAGAGATTAGCAAAACGCTTTCAAATCAAACAATTCCGTACCACAGCTTTTCATCCGCAATCCAACGGGTCACTTGAACGAGCACACCATGTTTTAGGAGAATATCTAAAACAATTGGTTGAAAAGAATTCAGAGTGAGATGATTAGCTCCAATTAGCAATGTTCTCATACAATGCTAGTGTACACGAAGGAACGAAATGCACACCTTATGAATTAGTGTTCGGTAAATTAGTGTTCGGTAATTTCCTCCAGTTAAAAGTAGCAGAGTAAAAGAAGGAAGTAGAAGTAGGAGAGAATGCATTCTTGTTGAAAGGAGGAAAACTAAAAAAGCTTGATAATCATTATACATGCCCTCATAAAGTTCTAGATTTATTAGGAAAAGGAAATGTAAAAATCAATTTTCGAGGAAAACCTACCGTAGTTCACATTAATAGATTTAAAAAGTCACACATCAATGTTCAAAAATAAGACAAAGTATCCTTCCTTCTATTTCAGATGGATCCGAATGATTGTCGACGACTCGATTCCGTTATGACTGCTCTATTATTATTATTATTATTATTGTTTATGGATGGTTCATTTAAGTCCCGTAGCACTGAGGTTAAACCTATTGTACTATGCCTTCTTCTTCAACATTCCTAGTCAAACGGAGGTTTATACACGGGAACTTCTCACTGCTAAAGTATCATTTAAGTCCTTTAGCATGAGTATGTATACCGTAGACACCACTCCACTCCACCGGAAATGGCCCTGTGATAACAGGACTAATAATCCGCGGCTACATCCGACTTTATTAGAAGTACTTGCATTCGCCTGGACTTTCGGCCAAGGGACAAGAAAACTGCAGAAAACCTTTTTCGAGTACAGCCGGTTTATCGACAGTCGAGTTTGAATGTAGACATTGATATTATCGACTGTATACACACACCCTCGGCGTCAAACCTCCCGCTTGACATGTCTCCATCGCAGTGAAAATGACTGCTCTAATTCATAATATTGATCTTTACGCTCTTTGGCCAGAATTACTCATTACAAAACTTCTCGATAGAAATGATCCAGACATACCTAAATGGGCTAGTAACCTTTCAAAACTGGAAACAATTAAAGATATATTACCAAAAATTAAAACTAAAGGACCAGACGCTTATAAAAATCTAATTTTCAGTCTACAATTATCACACCATGATGTTCTAGCAGATGTGTTAGCTTATATTGATTTAAAAAAAAAAAAAAAAATTTCAGGAAAATGGACCAAAACGATCGTAAACGCATTGATGCTCTCCTCAACCTTTTCGCTCATCATTGTAATATGCTGATGCTATGGCCATATCTGTTTACAACTGGAATTTTTAATGAAGGAGATTGTAATATTCCCGAATGGACTCAGGATTTTAGAAGCCCAGAAAAAATCCGAAGCATACTAAAGAACATTAAAACAAGAGAACCAGATGCCTTTAAAAATCTCATCCATTGTCTACGCGAAACTGGTCAAGTTTTCTTAGCAGACGCTCTAGCCCTTGTACTAGTCTAGGTACTGATTTTCAAATACAGATAAAAATAGTAATAAAAAAAACAAACGGAAGTCAATACAAATAAATAATTTAAACCTGTAAAGCAGTATAAGCTACTAATTGGAACCTCCCTTTTTCCAGATATGGGATTCCAAGGATTCCTCTTGGTAGTACTGATGATTTGCCATTGCCACTCGCCAATAATCTACGCCTTCGTGGGATTCGACCTGCTCTTACACAAACTACACGTTGAACAAACATATATACAACTTTTACAATTAGGCGAATTTACACAAACAGAAATTATACAATGCAAAGTAGAAGTCATACGTACTGTTTTTCATTGCGGAATGCATTCACACACATCGGCGGTTGCAAATGGATTAAGTGCATACATTAAAGATATTTCAAGAGATCAATGTCATATGTTACATTCATCTGGTACTATCAATATAACCCAAAATTTACAACTTTCACAAATTTCAAGCAACGGTACTACTAAACACAGCGTAACCCTAGCAGGATCATTATTGTTTCGTTGTAAAATTAATATCTCTTAGATTTAAGAAAGCGAATTTTATTTCTTGAAAGTTTCGAAAGTGAAAAACAGAAAATTTGCAAGGCTGCAATCCTGAAACTTAAGTCTATTTACTCTCTTTAAAAACAGTAAACCTCCTTCTAACTCTGTTACCTGGTTTTTTTTTTCAAAAATCTACGTCACAAAAAGAGAGTATCTGAATTTTCCTACCACCGTCTGTAGCAACCAATCAAAGCTCCCGTCTATCCCTACTATATGTCGCATCCCTTCTTCGGTCATCGATTTTTCATTTTCGCGCTCCCGGTTCCGAGACGATACTTGACTTGAATTTTGGTCAATATCGATCTATCCTTTGAGGTGCGAACAAGTTCGTAATTCTTAGCACTCTCAAGTCGTGAAATGTAGCCGTGCGAAAACTTGTAACTTTGTTAAACACTTAGGTTAATCTTAGTCTCTTGTAACAATATACAATTTAAATTTTAAACAGAGTGTTTAACCCATTATTTCTCCTTCACAATCACAAATATTAAACAGTCTACAATTTACTATAAACAATTATCAATGGACGGGAAATGCAGCAGCACTCAATTCTCAGACTCTTATAGAACTTGGGATAATTTCATTGTACAAGCGGTTTATTCAATTACGTTACGAAAATATGATGCAACAATAAATGTAAATACCGACAAAATCCACTTAAGATCTGGAACAGTATGTTTTCTTTCAACTTCACAATTTACCGACGTAGAAGGAGGTCAAACCTTTTGGAATTCTTTACCCAATGACGTATGCGACACTAAGAAATATAAAGCTTTATACGAAGGTTTTGCAAATAAAACTCAGGATAAATCCATAGAAAATTCAGAAATTCCTTATTCCTTAACAACTGAAGACATTACATTTATACTTGCGCAACAAGGAAACAAACCAGTCTGCAGTTATACATTAATACGCACAAAACATCCAAAGCTTTTAATCTTTGAAACAACTCCCTTATACACATTCTTGCAAAAAACAAAATTATTAATTCCAAATATGGATATTTTTACATATTTAAATTAACAATTTTTTTTAAATAGAGCGGCACATACTGTCAGAAATGAGAAATCTTTATCATGATATTTTAACTCAAAAATTCCGTCTTGAACAAAAAGCATTTAGAAATACATCAACTTTAGCAACACAATCCCCTTACGAATTCTCGTATCATTTAAGGACCCTGGCCCGGAAAATGCATGGCAAAAACGACTATTTTAGTCCGCATTTTCAGACTAAAATAGACGTTTCCCAGCGT
>JBAGKK010464063.1:0-17381 GCA_037177015.1 Euceroptres primus
TTAAATAAAAATAAAATCGAAAATCTGGAGGCACAGTCAAATAAAGTGCGAAAAAAGAAATTTTTACAATATTAAATTTTTTTATCTCTACTCTACATATTTTAAAAATAATTTTGAAATTTATTTTTTTGCGTTTATTGAATGCCCACTCGGTAACCTTCCTAACATGTAAATTATTTTCTCCACTACAAAAATTATTCTTGACCTCTTAAATACTTTAGCTAGTTCTGAGAGTTTTTTTTTAAATTGATAGGCCAAATTTCACCAATTTTTGACAACCACCCCTAACCGCTTTCAATTATAAAGGAATTAAATTTTAAAAGGTCCAAATTTGAATTTCAATTATAAAGGAATTAAATTTTAAAAGGTCGAAATTTCAATTTCAGTTATGAAGGAATTAAATTTTAAAAGGTCCACATTTCAATTTCAATTATAAAGGAATTAAATTTTTAAAGGTTCAAATTTCAATTTCAATTATAAAGGAATTGAATTTTAAAAGGTCCAAATTTTCAATTTGAAAATTTTCTCCACTCGAAGATCCAAATTTGAAAAATTTTAAATGCAAATGACGAATAAGGAAACTTTCAATGCAGAGGCGTGTTTGAAAATCTAAATTTGAAAAATTTCAATTTTAAAACTAGAATCTTTTAAAATTTAATACTTTTATCTTCAAATGCTTTCTTATTTAAGCTCTGAAACGAAAAAAACATTTTGAAATTTTATTTTCAGAATTAAAAACGCTTATATGAGAATAAAAGCCTGCAAATTGAAGTTCTTTGAATAAAACATATTTCATCAAAAAATTGTTCAAATTTTAAAGTTTTTTGTTTTTTATAACATTATAAGATTTATAAATTTATAAATTATACTCTCTAAATCTGAATTAGTCAAAAAGTACTAATTATATAACGAGAAATCTTCCACCAATTGAATTAGTGAGCATTTCTATTAATAATTAGTAAAAAAATTTACTAATTTTTAGTTGAATTCTACTAATTCATTAACAGTTATTAACTCAATCAGTAACGTTACTACTACTAATTTTTAATCAAATTCTACTAATTCATTAATAGTTATTATTTCAATTAGTAACGTTACTTCTACTAATTTTTAGTCAAATTCTACTAACTCATTAACAGTTATTATTTCAATTAGTAAAATTACTTCTACTAATTTTTAGAATTCTACTAATTCATTAACAATTATTAATTCAATTAGCAACTTTACTACTACTAATTTTTAGTCAAATTCTACTAATTCATTAACAGTTAATAATTCAATTAGTAAAGTTACTACTACTAATTTTTAGTCAATCAGTAACTGTTACTAAATGAATTAGTAGAATTTGACTAGAAATTAGTTTCTTTTTGTACTAATTATTAGTAGAAATGCGTACTAATTGAATTGGTGGAAGACTTCTTGTTATTTCATTAGTAGTTTTTGACTAATTTAGATTTAGAGAGTAACATTTAAAAATGTTTTTTTATAACATGAAATTTTATTTAAATATAAACCCTTAACTTGGAAAGCCATTCCGAATGAAAAAATTATGTATAATTTATGTATAAAGAATTATCGTTCGTCACTGTGCCAAAAATTTTACATGCACAGTAAATCTGAATCTTGTAAACAATAAATGACACTGTTAGTAATTTCTGCTTGAAATTTCAATTACTTTAGTTGAAGTTTTATAGAATTACCGTAATTGAATAAATTTTCAACCACTGAAAATGAAATTTGAACTATATAGTAACTGAATTTTCAACTAGAGTAAATGAAAAGTGGTTAAATTTTTAAGAAATTTCCAACAGTTCAGTTTTCAACTGTTTGTAACATTTTGAGAGCTTTATGCATAACTTTTTGGACAGTGACTATTGATAATTCATTAATACGTAAATTATGTATAATTTTTTCATCTGGGATAAAAAACTGATAAATTTTGTGTAAGAAGTGGAAGAATAACATTTGGAATTAAATTTTTCATATCATGAACAGTTAATAAGATGTCTTAGAACAATGGATGTGGGAGACAAAGGAAAGTGAAAGAACTGTAGGGCTAGAATTCTTTAACGGACACCTGCTTTTTAGAGTTTGCAGCAGTGATTCACCTCTTCCTGCCCAATAACGCACATTTTACCCCACAAGCATTTACGGCACTTGACCATGGTGTACACGGTTCGTGAATTTGTGTACTATTATGGCCTACATACCTAAGTCATCTAGCTTATCTACATTTATTCATCAATTTATTTTTATTCAATACACTGGCCGACCTATTGTTATTGCTCAAATGTTACACATTTCGACCACTTCTCTCCATTTCAAATAATTCCAAGTTTCTTCTATTTACATCTTCTGTACCATTTCTTTGTAAAGTACTTTGTACTTTACTTTTAGTACTTTGTTCTAAAGTAAAGTACAATTGTAAAGTAAAGTAAAATTGTAAGTACTTTTTACTTAAAATTTAAAGTACTTACAATTGTAAGTACTTTGTACTTACAATTTAAACTAGTTACAATTGTAAGTACTTTGTACTTACAATTTTTGCAAATTTAATAATTTTAGGAATTATTAATTTTCCTTTTTGAAAGCTCCCATACTAGGGCGGAGTGAAAATGCAAAAATTAATTGAATCGTTTGAGCTTAGGCAAAAAAATATGTAGGTCGCATCCGAAATGTAAAAATGGCATCCGAAAAATGTAAACAAAATTCTGAAATCGGTTAATATCTTCTGTTCCCTTTTTTGATATGAAAATTTAAATTTTTGAAAATTCAAAAAAAATCCTGTTTGTTAAAAAAATTATGGTGAATTTTGTATATGCACAGCTTTTGCTAATGAGAAATAACAAAAAATTAGCAATTCAAAAAAAATATTTTGCTTAATTTAGAATTTTTTGATAATGTGCAAAAAAATTTTTTTTTGGATTTTGTCGTAGGCACACATTTTGGAAAAAGTTGAATATGTCGAACCTGAAATTTCTTCAGCTTGAACCAAAGAAGCATGTTGTTATTTTGCTACTTCGGAAAAAAAATTGTTTCCAAAAATTTTTGGTAATCAGTATTCGTGACCTTAGCCCCAATAATCGTTTCGCCGTCAATCTTATTTTTTAAGCATTTATACTTTATTGTTATTGATTTTGGTAATAAATAATGCTAAAGCTCGTTATTTTTTGTTACTAAATACTTTTTTAAAGATCTTTTCTAATTATTTCTTTAGGTTATGTGCCAATTGCACGATTACTGGGACCGGTACGATTACTGGGTCATCTACCTTACAGAAAGTTTAAAAAAGGCAAAATTCACAATTTTGGAACGCTTTAAATACCATGAAAAATTTTTTTTCAGAAAAAGCAAAATAACACGTTTCTTTGGTTCAAGCTGAAGAAATTTCAGGTTCGATATATTCAACTTATTCCAAAATGTGTGCCTATGACAAAATCCAAAAAAACATGTTTTTTGCACATTTTAAAAAAATCTAAAGGAAACAAAATTTTTTTTTGAATTTCTAATTTTTTGGTGTTGCTCATTAGCAAAAACTGTGCATATAAAAAATTCACCGTAATTTTTGAACCGGTAGGAAATTTTTTTTAAGTTTCAAGAATTTTTTTCCTAAGCTCAAACGATAATTGTTTATTTAAAAATACTTAGATATTTGGATTCTCTTATGTTTTCTTCTGCTTTAAACAAAGTTTATGATTATTATTAAATGAATTCCATTTCTTAAAAGATTCTTGACATTATTTTGTTTGGTAGATTTTGACTTAAATTATGTTATTTATGAATTATAACACATTTTAAAAAGAATGTACCACAGAGAAATGTAAAGAATCCTTTATTAAAGAACAAAATGAGTTATTAATAATTGAAATTGAATGCAAATCACGATTTTTGTCTAAAACGAAGGAAAAAAACATAAGTCAACAATTTCGACTCAAATTATTTTTTTCTGTAAAAATAATGTGTTTCAGTTCCTCTTTTAAAATTCTTTGCAATTATAATTGCATCGTTGATTTTTTAATTTAAGATATGGATATTTTTGAATCATTATGATTTCGTTTCTTTTATGCAACAGCTTTTTTTATAATAATGAACTAGATTCGACCAATTTTTCAAATTTTACACGTAGTTAAATGCAGATATGAAAAATTGATGAGGAAAACAGATTTCCATAGTTATTAATGCTTTTCTCCAATTCCAAAAAATGTATATTTAAAATAAAATCTTATTTAAGTAATTTCAGACAATAATTAAGTGAAATTAATATTAAAATACTTTTATTACGATTTTGGATGGATTAAATTAATTAATTTAGTTAATAATAATAATAATTTAATAATTAATTAATTTTTAATTCAACTTTCTTTAACTTTATTTTTTTTAATCTAAACAATAAATGTAATTGAATAAATTTATATAAAGAATTTACTGAATCTATTTTTGTTTTTCTTCGTCTGTATTAGAGAGATCTGATACTTGAGGAAGTGTTTCTAAGGAGTCACATCAGGAAATAATTTTTTTGTGTAATCAAACGCTTTTTTGTCACATGTGCTGAAAAGATCCATCAAGCGTTTCGAGTACTTCCTTGAATTTGCAAACGTTATTACATAATTAGTGATCGCATTTACCATCATCACTCAAAAGTTAGGTGTCCGCTTTTTATTTCAAAGTTGGAGGAAACGACGAGAAAGTTCGTTTTAATTATAAGCCTCATGGCACATCGAAACGTCTTTTTAAAGCAAGTAATAAATATTTTTCAAATATTTCAAATCTCAATATTATAAAACCATAAAATTTATTGAAAAATTACAAACGTTTTAGTACATTAAACTGAAAAAAATGAATACATATTATTAGATTGATAAAAATGGTTTTTAATATTCTAGACCATTGTCAAAAATTTCAATAAATTCCACTGTAAAATATTGCATATTTAGTAAAATAAAACCAACGATTTTTTAATTCCAAAAATAGATAAAAGTTATAAAATCTATATCCGGAAAAATTTGCTTAAATAAATTTATAAAATGATAAATTTTGCCTACTAACATGTATTCAAAAGAAATGGAGCGGTAAAATACTTTCAGTCATAACTTTAAATCGAATCTCGTAAAAATAAGAAGCGAAAGACAATTTCTTTTACTTTTAAAGCCCTATTGCAATTTTTTCTCTTTAAAACCTAATTTTATACCGATTTACAAAAAATTTCCGTCTTAACACCTCATTAGTTATTGGATAACTCAATTGATTTCATAATCAAAAGAAAAAAAGTTTTATACTTTAATTGTTTCTAAATTGTTCTAGTCTTCTAGATTAAGAAATTTAAAATATAAACTGATAATTAAATGACCAAGAAAAAGAATTTCATAACATATTTTTTCCTTTTCCTTAAATTATAAAGTAAAATAGTAATACGGGTATAATTTGCTATTTGCTATGATTAATATATTACGAATATTGCTTCTTATTATGAAATCATAATTCCTGAATGATTTTTCAACTGACCTTATGCTTTTTACATGTGTATGTGATTATGCACTATGTAATAAAGAAGTTTCTCTGCATGCTTTCTAGTCACACGTTGATCGAATTGCGGCTGTGAAGTAAGACATGTTCCTCTTGAATATCGGTTTGTGAATGAAAATCGCCCCGGGTCACCCATATATAATTTTTACTTCCTACTCTATTTCATTTCCGGTTCAACTTTCCATTTTTAAAGAAACATTCCCACTAATATAATTACAATTTAAAAAAAAAAGAATATTTCACTCAGTATTTTACCACGCAGAAAAAAGACAATAATTTCAATTATTATTTACACTGTTAGAAAAAATTTCAATGACTTTAGCTAAAGTTTTATACAATTACCGTAAGAGAAACAAATTTTCAAGCAAAAATAATTAAATTTTCAACCAAAATGAATGAACTTTCAACTAAAGTAACTGAATTTTCAATCAAAATTAAATGAATTTTCAATCAAAAGTAGAATTCTACTAATTGCCATAGCTAGAATGCAGTCACTGATGAATTAGTAAAATTTAACTGATTCAGATTTAGAGAGTAGTAAAACTATTAATCAAACATAAATTAATTTTTAAAATACATAGTGCATAATAAAATATATAAAGTTTTCATGTTTTTGTGCAATTTAGAAATATTAACTTTTTTTATACAACAGATTTATTACTGAAAATTAGAAGAATTTTGAAAAAAAGTAACGACATCTTTTTCATAGTTCTGGCGAATTTTATGTACATTTCTTTCGAAGGATCTGATTTGCGACATCGTTCCGCCGACAGTCACGTTACACGCTAGGATGAGCACGAGAAAGATTCGTCGTATCGATCTTCCTTTATTCGAGATCCAACTTGAAAATTTACTTCTGAAAAAAAATTATTTCCCTGGAATATCTGATGTTACTCTGCTCTAAATATCCCATTCTGCTAATTAGAGTCCCATGCACAAACTAGTTCATGTTTTGCAGTCTTCTTCGTTTATGGAGTTAAACATACCATATTAAAATCCATTTTTAAAATAGAAACTTTATCCCTTAAAAAAAAAGAAACCATATTATTAAAAAAAAGAAACTATACTATTTAAAAATAAATATTAGTTAGTAAACATTATAGTAATTTTTGAGGTAATAAAAGGAATTACAGAAACTGATAAAGAAAAATGGCAAGTGCTGAAAATGACGATATTAAATAATATTAGACCTAATAAATAATTTTTATTTATATATTATCAATAAATAATCTAATAAATAATTTTTATTTACTTATTATCAATAAATAATCTAATAAATAATTATTATTTACTTATTATCAATAAATAATCTAATAAATAATTTTTATTTACTTATTATCAATAAATAATCTAATAAATAAGTTTTATTTATTTATTATCAATAAATAATCTGATAAATAATTTTTATTTATTTATTATCAATAAATAATCTAATAAATAATTTTTATTTATTTATTATCAATAAATAATCTAATAAATAATTTTTTATATTTTTCAGATGTGTCAGAAAACGCTTGAAGCGTTGGATGGAGATTTTAGAACGATATGGAAGATTTTTTCTTGAGGATCCTACCCATTTTCTTCATTTTGCAACAAACCTCAGGGCAGTGTAAGTATTATCAAAATTTAATTAATTATTTACTACAAAATTTATATACAGATTAAATTAAGAATATCAAAGCGTTGAACCCATTTTTTTTACATGAAAATAAATAAAACTGGGATAAAACTGTTGCAGCTCAAATTGATCCATTTTTTGGATCATTTTGATACCTCCTGATTTACTGTATAACTATTATTTATACCAAAATAAATGCAAAGTTATTTTATTAATTAAAATGGAAATAAACAAAAGTCTGAAAATGAAAAGTTTTGAGAGGGAAATGAAGCACAAAATTTGGAAACTCTACCAAAATTTGTAAGATAACTGTAAATGAAAACGTGCTGAAGTCAATTAGTTATGGTCAAGGATAATGGTGCCGTGCATTCGATGAAATATGTGATCCACAAGGATAACAAATTCATAGTTCAGCGGTGTGAAAACCAGAAAATGTAAATGAATAGCGGTTCTTTCGAAAGAGAATTACATTTTCCGCAAATATGACCCGAATAATTTGAAATTAGTAAAATTTAAATTTAAATTCTTTACTTAATTACTATAGAGAGACAAATCTGTTTATTAAAATAGTGGTAGAAATATAAATAGAAATACAATTAGAAATAGAACTAGAAATAGAAAAGTAGAAAAACAAATAGAGAAATGAAAATTCTAAATAAAAATGCTTAGTACTGAAAAGAGCGAAATGCATTATTCAGAGTTAATTAGTAAAAAGTGAAGCATGACCTTTCTTTAATAACTTTAATAAAAACCTGATAAACATAGTGTGAGAAAAATTTCTCGCATTGAAAAATATCTTCTCACACTTTTTTGTCACTAGATTCAAATGATGAATTCCATTTGAGGAGAAATTGAAATTTCATAGAAAGCAAGTGTAAAAGAAGAATGAGACTTTTCCTTTTTTGGTTTAATTTACAACCTGTCCTTTTAAACAAAGATAATGGGGATTTATTCATTTCATATTCATGTGTGAAAAGAACCATATGAGTTTAAAGAGCCATCAATTAAATGACAAACATTATAATTAAATGGGTCATTAATTAAATGGGGCATTAATTATTATACCGTGGTTGAAAAGTGAAAAGTGAGTCTTGGAAATCGTGTTAGATAAAACAATGTCTTCTGAAATGGTTTTTAACGAGATATTTTGCTGTTTTGGCATGTTCCTTTTCGTATGTGATATTTTCCGGGAAAGTCTATAGAAATAAGTTTGTAAAACGACTATATCGGATAACACCGATGGTATGGGCTTGCCTTGGCCGGAACTTCGCTCCAAGGAAGCGCACATATCTACCCCCATATATACGATTGTGTGTGGGTTTAAATGTGATATATGCATATATGTGTACCAGCCATATCGAAGATGTACAGTACTGGACAGAAATGATTAAATCTGAAAAATCCCAAATCCCAGACATCTAAAAAGGATTTCAAACATTGAAGAGATTCAAAAATTGAAAAAACACAAAAGGGATTGACGCTTTTAGATCAAAAGATTTACTCTCTAAATCTGAATTATGTAGTCAAAAACTACTGATGAAATAACGAGAAGTCTCCCACCAATAGTAAGCATTTCTTCTAATAATTAGTAGATAATTATTAATTTTTAGTCAAATTCTAATCATTCATTTAGTAACGAGGGGTTAACCACTGACAATTTTGACCTGAATTCAAGAATTCAAAGAATTCAAAAGAATACAATGTGAATGCAAAATAATTCAAAGAATACAAGATGAACTCAAAAGAATTCAAAGAATACCAGATAAATTCAAAAGAATTAAAAGCATTCAAAAAATTCTAAAAATACAAGCTGTATTCAAAAGAATTCAAAGAATACAAGATGAATTCAAAAGAATTCAAAGAATACAAGATTAAATCAAAAGAATTCAAAGAATACAAGTTGAATTAAAAAAATTCAAAGAAATCAAAGGACACAAGATACATTCAAAAGAATTTAAAATAAGAATACAAGGTGAATTCAAAACAAAATTCAATAAATACAAAATGAATTCAAAAGAATTCAAAGAATTCAAAAAATTCCAAAAATACAAGGTGCATTCAAAATCCTACGATGTTGACATCTTCAATCAATCATTAAATGATTTTGTCACGACAATTAAACGTTTTTCAATGCCATAAAGCTATTTCTTGTTTTTGTTTAAGTAATCTTAAGGAAGTAATAAGTATAAAATTATCTATGTTATTAAACTCGAACTTATACTCACTACTCATACTTACTACTATATAATAATTATAAATTTTCTAGTTTAAGTTTTCTTTGTAAAATATAGAATATTAAGTATACTCTGTACTATAAGTATGTATCAAGGCGTTAGCCGTTAATGAACTAAATTCAAATTCAAATTCAAAAAAATTCAAAGAATACAAGATTAAATCAAAAAATTCAATAAATACAAAATAAATTCAAAAGAATTTAATAAATACAAAATGAATTCAAAATAATTCAAAGAATACAAGATGAATTCAAAAAAATTCAAAGAATACGGGATTAAATCAAAAAAATGAAAACATTCAAAAAAACAAAGAACACAAGATGAATTCAAAAGAATTAAAAATAAGAGTACAAGGTGAATTCAAACCAAAATTCAATAAATACAAAATGAATTCAAAAGCATTCAAAGAATTAAAAAAAATCAAAAAATACAAGATGAATTCAAAAAATTCAAAGAATACAAGATGAATTCAAAAAAATTCAAAGAATACAAGATTAAATCAAAAGAATTCAAAGAATACAAGTAGAATTCAAAAGAAATCAAAGAACACAAGATAAATTCAAAATAAGAAGGCAAGGTGAATGCAAGAATAAGAATGCAAAACTAAATTCAATAATTACAAAATGAATTCAAGATAATTCAAAGAATTCAAAAGAATTCAAAGAATACAAGTAGAATTCAAAAGAAATCAAAGAACACAAGATAAATTCAAAATAAGAAGGCAAGGTGAATGCAAGAATAAGAATGCAAAACTAAATTCAATAATTACAAAATGAATTCAAGATAATTCAAAGAATTCAAAAGAATTCAAAGAATACAAGTAAAATTTAAAAGTAATCTAAGAACAAAAGATGAATTCAAAATAAGAATACAAAGTGAATTCAAAACTAAATTCAATAAATACAAAATGAATTCAAGATAATTAAAAGAATTCAAAAAATTGAATTCAAGGAATACAAGTAAAATTTAAAAGTAATCTAAGAACAAAAGATGAATTCAAAATAAGAATACAAAGTGAATTCAAAACTAAATTCAATAAATACAAAATGAATTCAAGATAATTAAAAGAATTCAAAAAATTCAAGGAATACAAGTTGAATTCAAAATAATTCAAAATAAGAATACAAGGTGAATTCAAAACAAAATTCAATAAATACAAAATGAATTCAAAAGGATTCAAAGAATTTTACAAAATTAAACAAGGAATACAAGATGAATTCAAAAGAATTCAAAGAATACAAGTTGAATTTAAAGCTAAATTCAATAAATACAAAATAAATTCAAAATAATTCAAAGAATTCAAAAGCATGAGTACAAGGCTAATTCAAAAGAATTCAAATAATACAAGATGAATTCAAAATAATTCAAAGATTTCAAAACAAAATTCAGTAAATACAAAATGAATTCAAAAGGATTCAAAGAATTTTAAAAAATCAAGCAAGGAATACAAGATGAATTCAAAAGAATTCAAAGAATACAAGTTGAATTTTACAAAATCAAAGAAATTAAAGAACACAAGATGAATTCAAAGGAATTGAAAATAAGAATACAAGGTGAATTCAAAGCTAAATTCAATAAATACAAAATAATTTCAAAATAATTCAAAGAATTCAAAAGCATGAGTACAAGGCTAATTCAAAAGAATTCAAAGAATACAAGACGAATTCAAAATAATTCAAAGAATTCAAAAGCATGAGTACAAGGCTAATTCAAAAGAATTCAAAGAATACAAGATGAATTTAAAATAATTCAAAGATTTCAAAACAAAATTCAGTAAATACAAAATGAATTCAAAAGGATTCAAAGAGTTTTAAAAAATCAAGCAAGGAATACAAGATGAATTCAAAAGAATTCAAAGAATACAAGATTAAATTAAAAGAATTCAAAGAATACAAGTTGAATTTTAAAAAATCAAAGAAATTAAAGAACACAAGATGAATTCCAAAGAATTCAAAATAAGAATACAAGGTGAATTCAAAGCTAAATTCAATAAATACAAAATAATTTCAAAATAATTCAAAGAATTCAAAAGCATAAGTACAAGGCTAATTCAAAAGAATTCAAAGAATACAAGATGAATTCAAAATAATTCAAAGATTTCAAAACAAAATTCAGTAAATACAAAATTAATCTAAAAGCATTCAAAGAATTCAAAATAATAATACAAGGTGATTTCAAAATAATTCAAAATAATTTATAAAAATAAAAAAATTCAAAAAATCAAAGAATTCAAGCTGAATTCAAAAGAATTCAAAAAATTCAACAAAATTCAAAAGAATTCAGAGAATACAAGGTGAATTCGAAAGAATTCAGGAACAATTTGAATTCAGTAGTGGTTAACTCCTCGTTTAGTAACAGTTACTAATTCAATTATTAACGTTACTAATTAAATTAGTAACTGTTAGGAATGAATTATTAGTAGAAATTATTACTAATTCAATTAGTGAAAAATTTCTCGTTATTTCATTAATAGTTTTTGACTAATTCAGATTTAGAGAGTTCATTTGAAATATTCTCCCTAAATCTGAATCAGTTATAAAAGTGAGTGATTCATAAGCAAGAAGTTATTGATTCATTACTGATTCATTCAGTTATAATTTAACTGATTTTTCAGTGAAATTTTATTATGAGATTATGTTTCCGACTAAAAAATCAGTTATTCTTCTTTCACTAAAATTTCAGTGTTTTTGATTGCAAATCAGTAAATTTTCTACTGAAGCATGAAGTTTTTGTTTCTATTGAAACAAAAAGGAATTTCAAAACTCATTTGTTTTTCAAGCCCACTTTATATTCTAGGTCTAATTAATCTAAATTATGCATAATTTATGTGTAATGATTTATCGATAGTCACTATGCAAAAAAATGATGCACTAAATCTAAAGGTATATTAAAATATTACATAGTTGAAAACTAGTTGTCATTTGTTTGCAATATTTTGATAGACCTTCAGATTTACTCGGTATTCATAATTTCTTGCATGGTAAATATCGTGACTATTAATAATTCATTATATACATACCTGTATATTTATCACAGTATATTTATATATTTATATTTATTAATTAATTAATAGAGTATATTTATCACAAATTATGCATCATTTTTTCACCTGATATTGAATCTAGAACAATAATATTTAAAAGGTAAATGAATAATAGAAGCTTTCATGGCAAATTACACTCTCTAAATTTAAATCAGTTAAAATTTTGAATAATTTAAATTAGTATCTGAATTCTAGCTATAAATCAGTTATTTTTTACTGATGAATCGATTTACTGATAACTGATTTATAGCTAGAATTAATCAGTTAAGTACTAATTCAAATTAGTAAAAAATTTAACAGATTCAAATTTTGAATCGATTTTACTGATAACCGATTTATAGCCAGAATTATTCAGTTAAGTACTAATTCAAATTAGTAAAAAATTTAACTGATTCAAATTTAGAGAGCAGACTTCACAAATTTTGATATTTACATAGAATTATTAACGATGTAAATCATGAAATTAATGATGTGAATCATGAAGAATGCTCTTTGGAATTAAAAAAAAAACCCTTTATGAACAGAAAATTTAGATTTATTGATAATCTTCACGATATTTTGATTATTTTAAGAGAAAAAATAAAAAAAACAAGTTTTGAAATTCCTTTTTGTTTCAGTAGATACAAAAACTTCTTGCTTCAGTAGAAAATTGACTGATTTGCAATCAAAAACACTGAAATTTCAGTAAAAGAAGAATAACTGATTTTTTAGTTGGAAACCTAATCTCAAAACAAAATTTCACTGAATTTTTTAGTCGGAAAAATAATCTCAAAATAAAACTTCACTGAAAAATCATTAAATTTTAACTGAATGAATCAGTAATGAATCAATAACTTCTTGCTTGTGAATCACTCACTTTTATAACTGATTTAAATTTAGAGTATATTTCAAATGAACTCTATAAATCTGAATTAAAAGAAAAAAGAATGAAAAGAAAAAAGAAAAAAGAGAGGTAAAAAGATAAAGAAAAAATGTTTAATTCAAAAGAAAGGTCGTAAATTCCATATTTTAAAGATTCTCAAAAACAATTTTTCAAAGTCTATATAATAAGAGAAAAAAATATTGAACCATTTTCAACGGTATATAAAGTTCATCTCGATTACAAGGGTCTCAAAAATTATTTTCAGATCATAAACAATTAAATAATTATAATAAAGCTTTTTTTAAAATTTATAATATAGGATTGGGATAAAGGGTGACCTATTGATATGTTAAGTAAATGTTATGCCCAATTCTTGATCACAAAGAATATCACATCCGCCAGGTGCCTTATTTTGTGGTTTCGGTTTCCCGCCGAAAAACCAGTTTCTTTCTTCTTCTTCGAAAAATACCGACGAAGAAGCCACAAAGGTGCAAAACGAGTTTCCGACAGTTTCCGAATCGGTTGTGCAACCGTTTTTCGTCCTATATCTACATCAGAATGTTTAAAATAATACAAATGATTTTCAGTGAAAAGTAAAATTCCATTTTACTTCTGAAATTTAATTTTTGATGAATAAAGTACCCTTTTTCAAAATAATAACTTTAACTTCCATCCAGAGATTCAAGTTCAATCGTTCAATTGCATTTTTAATTCACTCTCAAGCTCTAGGAAAACTTTTTTTTTGTTATCTGATAGTAGTGATTTTAATCATAAGATTATAGCATTTTCGTTGACAAATTAATTTCAAAAATGGTTAATATAAAACAAGTGTTTATAGTGTAATTTACCATAATTAGAATTGCAAAAATTTGATTGCTTGAAATAAATTTTTTTAGTTTATAACTGTGGAATAATATATTTATTTTGACTATTAAGAACCCAGGTGGAAAAATTCTGTAGAATTTATGTAGAATGCATTCTATAGAATCCTAGGATTCTTTCGAGCTCACTAGAATTCTACACTAATTACTTTAGAGACATTCACAAGAATTCCAGTTCAATTTATATAAAATTTGATATAGAATTTCTGTGCTAATTCTGTGTTAATAATTAATGTTCGATAATTCTGTAGAATTATCGAATTCTAGTGAGAATTCGATAGAAGTTGGACTAGAAATCCTGTAAATGTATCTATAGAAGTTGGACTAGAAATCCTGTGAATGTATCTATAGAAATTTGAATAGAATTCATGTGAGGATTATTCTATAGAATGCATTCTACATTCAATTTTCTATTTCTACAAATTCTATAGAATTTTTCCACTTGGGAATGAAATGCACATTTTCTGTAAATGAATTATTTGTGAAATAATATTTGAAATTATTTATGAAATAGTTTTTGAATTAAATAGACATTTTTTTTGTTATTTAAAGTAATTCGAGATACAAGATGTTTCCTGGAGAACGGGGCTACGGCGGCTCATCTTTTCGTGAGCGAAGATCAAAAAGTTGGCGACATCATCGGAGTCCTGGGAGTCCTTGGAGACCCAGGACCTCAAGGAGACATCGAACTGAGACTCCAGGAACATGACAGTCCTGTTTCATTTTCAGCCCATTCAAGAAATCTTACCCTAACCAGACCTCTGGACAAAGAAGGTGTTGAAGGACCTGCTAGTGTTTTTGTAAATGCTATCTGCGAAAGAAAACATACAATTGATCCCGTAAGTTTTAACCAATAAAAAAAATTTCATTTTTTTGAAACGAGAATTTAATACGTTAATTTTAACATATTCCTTTTTTCAGGTTTATTTCTTTATTATAATGTATCTATCTTTAAACCATTCCTTTCGAAGCCTCAATTTAATACATTTTATTTTTAAACTTTAGAGAAAAATTTTGTATCTTTTGGGAAGGAAATTATCATCTTTTAAAGCCTGGAAAGAATAATTTGAAATAATCTGAAATAATTTTGGAAGCAAAATTTAAAAGATAAGGAGTACTTTATGGGAAATAAAAACAACTTTATAATTGACTTAATTATTACTAGAAGGGAGAAAAGTAATTTTAATGAGTATTTGAAAAGTGACTGGTAGGGTAAGAGCACCAATTCTTGGCACCCCCTCCCCCCAATTGTTGGCACCTCTCTCTAATTTATTAGATAATACGACTGTTTCGCTTGTTTTGCTTTAACTAATTTAATTCTACCATCATTTTTACGCATAATGCATATATTAGTTATTCATTGCAATCAAATATTGATCCAAAATTAAAGAAATTCATTTCAGTTTTTGGCATGCCAATAATCGGGCTAAGGCGCGAAGAATTGGTTCTCTTACCCTACTTCATTACTAAAACCATTTCTTTACAGTGTTTTCCAAGCTTGACTTTTATATATTCGACTGCTCCTATTTGAAAAGACGTAACTCATTTTTGTATATTGTCAGACGGGCGTTAGTCAGGTTTGCAGCGCCTGACTGACGCCCGTCTGACAATGTGCAAAAATGAGTTACGTTTTTTCAAATAGGAGCAGTCGTATTTAGGATAAAAATTTTTCATATTATTTTATTATTTTCATATTTAGGATAAAAATGAAAACTATCTTATTTTTATCTTTATTGTTTTGAAGTTATGATCTTTTATATCATTGTCTTTTCAGGTTCTGAAGAATTGATAGATATTAAAATGCATTTTATAATATCAAAAATAATAACTGTTTTTAAATTAAATTTAATATGAAAGAATTTAAAAATTCATATTATTTACTTATATATTTATTTTATTTAATTTCTTGCATTTCGACTAAAAATATTTGCAATTTGCATATTTCTAAGTATTAATATATTTTATATAATAATCAGTATAAATTTTTAAAAGTTACCAATATTTTTCTCAAAGGAATGCTATAAATTTTTCTTTAAATTTGAAAATTGTTTAACATTTTTCATTTCAGGGATTTGTTATTCCGGTCAATATTCGCGTAACAGATGCCAATGATAACGCTCCTCAGTTCATAAGTGCTCCATACGTTTTGAACATTTCAGAGGTAAAGTTAATATCATATTTTTGCAAAAGAAAAAATCCTTAATTGAATAAAAAGGAATTGTCGAAATATTAAATAAAACAAAATTTAATATTCGTGTGTTATTATGGTCATTAGTATTTAGTGGACTACTATTTTTTAAGAACAATATTAATAACTAATATTATTTTTCAATATTAATTTCATCAGATTTTTTATTATTTTGAAGTTATTTATTTATTTTTATTGTTCCATTTGTTACATTCCTGCATCTAATCTTTTCAAAATAGTCTAACTCAATTAAATTAAAATTCAATTTACATAATATAATAAACGGAATATCATTTTAATTTAATAACTAATAATCTCAATTTTTAATATCAGGTAACAGTAGTGGGCACAAGAGTATTGCAAGGAGTCAGGGCAGTGGATGTTGATCAACCTGGTCCTTACTCAACAGTGCAATATGCAGTTTTGCCTGGACCTCACTCGGTAATATATAAAATAATTTTGTTTATTATTGAAAAATATATTAATAATTTCAGACTTTAAGTTAAATTTATTTTATGAATGAAAGTTCCGAGGTGTTTTAAAATTACTTTTTTAAATCTCTATCCAAATGCAGCCTATTTTTGTGGACAGTGAAAGAGTTACAGAAGAGGTATCTGATAAACTACTTTCCCGGGAAATTTTTCTCTGGAAATTTCAATTTTTATTTTGTGCAGCAAATTTTTCCAAAAAATTACAACACTTATTTAGATACCAGCAATTATTTAAGATTATGTTATTACCCACAAATATTTTGATTTTAGCATATTGTTGGAAACTCCATGTGTCAATTTAATAATTAGAATTAAATTCAATATTTGTCTATAATAAATATATGTTTATTATTTTTTTTCGTGCTACATTTGTTGTTCAATATTTACAGTAATATATGTATATACTTTATTATTGCACATATATTATTTAATTCAAAACATGTTAATAAATTGAAAAATCTACCGCTTACTTTGAATGAAATTCGCCTTTTACATATATTTTTAAAGAAATTCACACACACACACACACACACACACATAT
>JBAGKK010464174.1:0-17381 GCA_037177015.1 Euceroptres primus
AGTATATGTTGTACAAGATTATAGAAGAGTATATGTTGTAGAATATTGAAAAATTTTGGGATATAATTTTATAAGATTATTGTAGGACAACCCAGAAATATTTATTACCCCAAATATTTTGGAGAATTTTCAAGGATTTTAAATCAATTTCAAAGATTCTGGAGGACTTTAAGAGATTTTAGGAGACTTTCGTAGATTTTGAAAATTTGGAAATTATTGGATATTTAAGAAAACATTAAAAGAGTTTTTAAATGTCACAAGTTTTTATTTCTCATAATTCTTAGAAAATTATTTGAAAATTTGAATATAAAAAGGAAAAAAGGGATTGATAAACAACTTCTCTTGATTTCATTCCGGGTTGCTACAAAATTTCAATTTCAAAATTCCCTGACTTTCCTGGACCAATTTTTCATTTTCTCTGACCGTTATCTGTCGCTATAATTACAATTATATAATACAGGGATCACAGTGGTTCAGCAGTTCAATTTTAGTGAGATAGGAGATTTCTTTTTAGAAAAAAGGGATTTTAAAAAAGGAGGGAAGTTTTTTTCTTTAAAAAATACCAAGGAAGCTGTAATTCTCCAGAATCTTAAAAAATCCTCAAGAATCATAGATTCCTGCCCAGAATCGAATAAAACACTCCCCTAATTTCTAAACTTATAGAATCTTTGGAATGCTCTAGAATTTTCAAAAATCCTTCATGAGTTCTGGAGTTTTCAACAAAACTTTGAAATCTGCTAGAATATGTTTAATTTTCCATAAATTGTAGATTCATTAAATCTTTTGAAATCTCAAAAAAATTCTCTACAATCTAGATTTTTGAGTGTTTTCGAATCTCCCAGAGACTTCCTGGTTCTTCAAAAATCTTCCATAGAGTTCTGAAATCTTCTAGTCTCTTCCAGACTTTTTTTGAAGACTTAAAAAGTTTACAGAATTTTAGGAAGATTTTGGAAACAGTCTAGAAGATTTTTCAAGATTATTAGTCTTTTCAGAGAGTTCTGAAGGATTCTGCAGAATTCTGGAAATTATAAAACACTTTAGAATAATGTGCTTGAAGTTCTGGAAGTTCAAATAAACGAAACATTTATTTGATTTCGTTTTAAACTCAAATTTGTCCTAAAATATTGGTTTATTAATATAGAAACTAATGGAATGATAAAGGAGCTCATGATATTTCTCTTTATTTTCTAAATTGAACGATATTTCAAGATAAATTTGAGTTAAGAAAAAGGGGTCGTTCTTTTGCATGTTTAAAACTTCAGGTACATTTCAGAATATTTGTTTAAAACTTCAGGTACATTTCAGAATATTCTTGAAGATTCTAGAAGATTTTAGAAGATCATGTTCAAAATATTTCAGACGATTTTGGAAGATTCTGGAACATATGTACTAGTATATTTTGTAGAACATTAAATTTTTTTGAAGAGGTCTTAACAATTTGAGAGAATTTCAGTAATCTTTTGTAGACTTTGGATTCTAAAAGATTCTGAAGAAAATTCTAGAAGGTTACGGAAGTATTCAGAAAATTTTAGAAGATTCTGGAAGAGTCTAGTAAATGTTGTAGAATATTACAAAATTTTCGGATAATATTTTATAAGATTATTGTAGGAGAACCAAGAAGATTCTAGAAGAGTCTCAAATATTTTGAAGAAGTTTCAAGGATTTTAAAACAATTTTAAAGATTCTAGAGGATTTTAAGAGATTTTAGAAGACTTTCGTATATTTTGAAAATTTGGAAATTATTGGATATTTAAGAAAACATTAAAAGAGTTTTTAAATGTCACAAGTTTCTATTTCTCATAATTCATAAAAAATTATTCGAAAATTTGAATATAAAAAGGAAAAAAGGGAGAAAAAGGATTGAAACTATAAAAAAAGTGATTTTAGGAGATTTAGAAAATAAAAGGGAAAAAAGGGGAATAGGAGACTGACGGTAATCTCTGATTTTGTAATATTATAATTATATAATTATAACAATTGTTAAATTACAATTATAACTATTGAGATATAATTATAATTTGTGGAATCAAAAAAATTCCCTGACTCTTTGAAGGTTTTCCAAAATCTTCCATAAAGTTATAAAATTTTTTAGTCTGTTTCAGGCTTTTTTTTGAAGACTCAAAAAGTTTACAGAATTTTAAGAAGATTCTGAAAACAGTCTAGAAGATTCTTCAAGATTATTAGTCTTTTGAAAGGGTTCTAAAGGATTCTGCAGAATTCTGGAAATTCTAATACACTTCAGAATAATGTGCTTCAAGTTCCAAAAGTTCAAATGAACGAATTCTTTGTTTGATTTCGTTTTAAACTCAAATTTGCTCTAACATATTGGTTTATTAATATAGAAACTATTGTAATGATAAAAAAGCTCATGATGTTTTTCTTAATTTTCTAGATTGAACGATATTTCACGATAAATTTAAAAGTTAAGAAGTTAAGAATAAGTTCGTTAAGTTAAAATTTAAATTTAAAGTTAAGTTTAAAAATTAAGAAGTTAAGAAAAAGTTCGTTAAAAGTTAAAAAGTTAAACAGAAAGTTCGTTCATTTGAACGTTCAAAACTTTAGGTACATTTTAGAATATTCTTGACGATTTTAGAAGATTTTAGAAGGTCATGAAAGAGTTCAGAAGACTTTAGACGATTTTAGAAGATTCTGGAACATTCTAGCATATTTTTAATTGCAAATACCTACTAAACTAAACGTGATAGCAAACATTCTGAATATTATTATATTTTCATTCTGAATACGAATTCAGAATGAAATTCAGTATTCAGCATTGAAAAGTACTTCGGAAATGATATGTCACATTCAGCGAGGTCATAGGTCATTTTTGTTGATCAGTGTTATTATAGATGAATAAAATTATTTATTTAGAATCCAGAAGGTTCTAAAAAATTATGGAAGAATCCAGAAGAATCTAAATGATTGCAGATTTTAAAACAATCTAGAATATTTTGGAGGATTTTTACAGATTTCAGATAAGTTTTAAAGAGATCTAAATAGAATTTGAGAGAATTTCAGTAATCTTTTGTAGACTTTGAATTATAAAAGATTCGGTGGAAAATTCTAGAATGTTACGGAAGTGTTCAGAAAATTTTAGAAGATTCTGGAAGAGAATAGTATATGTTTTCTAGAATATTGGAAAATTTTGGGATATTATTTTATAAGATTATTGTAGGACAACCCAGAAGATTCTAGAAGAGTCTCAAATATTTTGGAGAATTTTTAAGGATTTTAAATCAATTTTAAAGATTTTGGAGTACTTTAAGAGATTTTAGGAAACCTTCGTAGATTTTGAAAATTTGGAAATTCTGGGATATTTAAGAAAACATTGAAAGAGTTTTTGAATGTCACAAGTTTCTTTTTCTCATAATTTTTGGAAAATTATTCGGAAATTTGAACATAAAAAGGCAAAAAAGGGAGAAAAAGGAATGAAACTATAAAAAAAAGTGATTTTAGGAGATTTGGAGAATAAAAGGGGAAGGGTGAAAAGGGGAGATAGGGGACTGTCTGTGATCCCTTATTTTGTAATATTATAATTATATAATTATAACAATTGTTAAATTATAACTATTGAGATATAATTATAATTTGTTGAATCAAAAAAATCCCCTGACTCTTTGAAAGTTTTCTCTGACTTTCCCTGATTTTCCCTGACCATTTTTAAATTCCCTGAATTTCCAGAATTCCCAGACTTTCCAGAATTCTCTGACCTGATGTAGCAAGCCTGTTATTTAAAGAAAACTGCTCATTCAAACTTAAAGTGATAAGAATTCCAGGACTATGAGTGAAATTCAATGTCTTTTCCAGGTTTTTCCAGGTAAAAAAAATTCAAGCACTTTTCCAGATTTTTAAGGATTTCCAGGACGCTAGACACCCTGCTTCAATCAGATTATTATCATTTTAAAAGGAAGTAAAATAAAAAATAATAATAAAAGATAAATTCATTTTTTATTCATAAAGTAATCAAACTTACTAGGATTGAATTCCAGATTAAGGTTCTCTGGATGGTCCAAATCAGCCAGACTGTTTAGTGTAAGAGGCAAACTCTGACCAGTCATGTTTCCTCCAGACTGAGTAGGTCTACCTCCTGACCTAACAGTTCCCTGTTTTTTCGTCTTATTTTTAACAGAACTGCTCCTGGCATTGACTCTAGAAGTTGGTTTCCTGGTCATAGTGGTCATTCTCGAAGAGGATCTAGTGCCAAAAGTAGAAACTGTTGTTTCACTATCCTCAGTCATTTTTCTGGATGTCGATATTGTAGTTGTAGAAGCTGTAGTACTTTTATCAACTGTCGTCAAGTTTATGAACTTGGAATCAGGAATAGTTGAAGACCAGTGTGGTAGTAAAATGGTTGTCAGTTTCGTCGTAGGCTTTTCATCAGTTTCTTCTCTGGTTGTGTCCCAGGAGGTTTCCAGGTTCGAAGTTGATGGACTGTTCTCCAGATCTTCTTCGATGTTCTGATAAGGCGTTGATGTCACGTAGGACTGAGGAGTTATGTGGCTCAGGTTGTTGGTAGGATTCATAAAGCTCAATAACACCAACCGATCGTGGTGAATCACCACCCAGTCCAGGTCCGTCCTCCATATCGCTTCTGCAACGTAAACGTAAAATGTGAAATACGACTTTAATAACCTCGAGACAGGATACGATCAATCTACCTCTATTGTCCGTTATTCGCGTGAAGTTTAAGATCGAATAAAGCCATTTTTAAAAGGGGAAACCCATTTTATGTTGCTTGTCTAACACCTCTGAATTTTCATGACTGTGAGATATTGTAGATTGGGAAATGAGGAAAAATTTCTGATTTTAAAGTCGAGGATGATTCAGGCCTACAAGTGATTTTAGAGTTTGAAAAAAGTGACTAAAGGGAAAAGGGAAAAAGGGACTAAAGGGAAAAGGGAAGAAGGGACTAAAGGGAAAAGGGAAAAAGGGACTAAAGAATTTTCGCTTGGATTTCCGAATGATCTATAATGAAATTGACAAAATTTAAGATTTTTAACAAATCAAATTTCGGAAATAAGTCTGCTGCAATTCTCAGGATCACAGCGGTTGAGCAGTTCAATTTTAGGGGAAATAGGGGATATATTTTCGTAAAATGAGGGAAATTTTTTTTATTAAAAATACAAGGGGAGTGAATAAATATTAATAAATGAAATGTTTATAGAAGCAGGGGAAAAAGAACGAAAATTAATTCCAATGTATTTTGGAAGAGGCAGCAATACATTTCTTAGAAAAAATTAGCTTGAGTCAAATTATTTGTCTAATAATAATTATTTGGCATTTTGTGTTTTTTCGTTAATCTTACTAAACATAATTATTTTTATCCAATCTTAATGAAAAATAGCTCATTTTGTTCATCGGAACGTTCTCTGCAATTTTGTTCGTTGAATTTTATTAAAAATAATTTGCTTATGATTTGTTAAATCAACAAATTTTGTACAGTCTATAGATTTTAAACAAATTACTTTTAATACAATTCAACAAACAGAATTGTGGAAAATATTTCAATGAATAAAATGAGCTATTGTTTATTCAAATTGGATGAAAATTACGAATGTTTAGTAAGATTAAAGAAAAAACATAAAATTTAAAATAACGATCATTAAATGAAAATATCATTAAAATGATCCTTGAGTTCATTCATATTGGATAAAAATCACAAATATTTAGTAAGATTAAAGAAAAAACATAAAATTTAAAATAACGATCATTAAACAAATAATTTTGACCCAAACTAATTTTTCCTAAGAAATTTATTACTAACTCTTCCAAAATGCACTGAAATTAATTTTGGTCCTTTTTTCCTGCTTCTATAAACCGTTCTTTAAAGGGGTCGAGCACCATTAACTATGAGATATTTTCTTTCGAACTGAAAAGAGAATCAAAAATAATTTTTTAATAATATATTTGAAAATTTCACGGTTACAGCACAAAAATTAATTTATTGTTTAACTTTAAAAAAAATAGTTCAAACGTATTATCTGAGTAAATTTGATAAAATAATAAGAGAATAGAACATTGTAAACGCAGTAAATTAAAGGTTTTTAAAATAACAATAAAATTTTTTTAAGCCATATGCAAAACTTTATTTCTAAATGATAAAAAACTTAATTAATGATAGTTGACAGCAATTGCCATTTTTGAATGTAATAAATTTCTATTTATGATAATTCTTGAAACAAAAACACTTGAAAAACTTCAAAAAAATGGGAAAAGGGGAGAAAAGTCGCAATTTAAGCGATTTTAGGAGATTTTAAGAAAAATAGGGGAAAAAGGAGTAATAGGGGACTAACTGTGATTCCTAAATTCTCCAGAATCTTACAAAAAAATCTCAAAAATCTTCTAATTTCTGTCAAAAATCTAAAAAATACTCCAAAAATTTCTAGACTTCCAAAACCTATGGAACTCTCTAAAATTTTATAAAATCCATTATAAAATTCTTCTATAACTTTCGACAACCTCTTACAATCGTGTTAAATACCTATTTTAAATTTTCCAAAAACTTGTAAAATTGTTAAATTTTCTAAAATCCCTCAAAATTCTTTAGAATCTTTATAGTCTCGTTATACTCTCTCTATAATTTTAAAAAAAATATTATGAAATCTTCTATAACTTTTGACAAAATCTTCTAGAATACTTATTTTAAATTTTCCAAATACTTGTAGAGTCGTTCAATCTTCTGAAATCCTTCGAAATCCTTTAGAACCTTCTAGGTTTTTAAATTAAAAAATTTTTTAAAATCTTCCAGAGGCTTCTTGATTCTTTCAAAGTCTTCTAAAATCCTTGAACATTTTCTAGGACCTTCTAAGAAAATCTCCCGGAATCTTTTGAACTCTTACTGAGATATCTAGAATTTTTCAGAGTCTTTTAAAATCTTTTGAAATTTTCAAATAGTTTATTACATTTTTCAAAAAAATGCTACCTTCTTTCAGAGTCTTTTAGCATCCTCAAAAATCTTTCGAATTCTGTCATAAGCTTCTAAAATCTTCTGGTCTCTTCCAGATTTTTTTTCTAGATTTTCAAAAAGTCTATAGAATTTTAGAAAGATTCTGAAAACAGTCTAGAAGAATTTTTCAAAATTATGGGAGTCTTTTGTAAATTTTAGAGGATTCTAAATGATTCTTCAGAATTCTGGAAATTTTAAAGTTGAAAAATTTTTTGAGGATTCTAGAAGATTCTAGAATACTCTAGTATATTTATCTAGCATATTAAACCATTTTAGGATATTCTTTAAGATTTTATAGGAATAATATAGGGGAACCTAAAAAACTGTAAAAGTTTATGGAAGATTTCCGAAGAATCTAGATTACAGAAGATTCCAGAAAATTACAAAAGATTCTTTTTAACCCTTACAGAGATATCCAGAATTTTTCAGTCTTCTAAAATTTTCAGATACACTTCAAAATTTATTATAATTTTCACAAATATTCTGCCCTGTTTCAGAATCTTTTTTTTTCCTCAAAAATCTTTTGAATTCTGCCATAAGCTTCTAAAACCTTCTAGTCTCTTCCAATTTTTTTTTAGATTTTCGAAAAGTCTAGAATTCTAGAAAGATGCTGAAAACAGTCTAGAAGAATTCTTCAAGATAAAGGGAGTCTTTCGTAGATTTTACAGGGTTCTAAATTATTCTGTAGAATTCTGAAAATTCTAAAGTTCAAACAATTCTTGAGAATTCTAGAAGATTGTGTTATACTCCAGCATAAATTTTAAAATAATAAACAATTTTAGGATATTCTTAAAGATTTTGTTGGATTAATATAGAGGAACCAAAAAACTGTAATAGATAATGGAAGATTCCTGAAGAATCTAGAAGATTACAGAAGATTCTGAGTCTCGAATATTTTGGAGAATTTTTAGAGATTTCAGATAAATGTTGAAGATTCTAAAAGATTTAAGAAAATTTCAGGTGTCTTTTGTAGAGTTTGGGGGACTCTAAAACATTCCGGAGAATCTTGAAAACCTTCAGAAGATTCAAGAAGGATATGAAGGAGTTCAGAATATGTTAGATAATTTTATAAGATTCTGGAAGTTTAAAATATTTTGAGAAATTTAAATAGATGTTAAAAAAATTTTGAAGATTAAGAAGACTCTGAGAGAGTCTGCAAGATTATGAATCAGTCTGAAATTCTAGAGAATTCTAACAGATTCCAAAAATTTCTTTTAAAAAATTTATTTTTAACATGTTTGAAATCAATTTTGAAGATTTTATAGGACTTTAGGAAATTCTGGGCCATTTGTAGGTTTTAGAAGATTTTAGAATTAGAAACTTTTAGAATACCTGAATGACAAACAAGAATACCTTTTAGAATGACAAACAAAGGCACATTTCATCATGGCAATAAGTTTGACTGGAAATCGAAATTTAAGAAAATGATTTCTATTTTCAACAAAAAAAGTGAGAAAAGTAATAAAATTTTTTCAAAAGTGGAAAAAGAGACCAAGTTCAGTAAAATTGATTAAAAGTGACCTCTTCTAAAAAAAAGGGACCAAAAGTAAAAAAAGTTACTCGCTGAAAGGCCTGCTGACTGGAATTTAAAATTCTCAATTTTGGCAATCACCCAATACATGTTTTTTTATTTTTATTAATTGATTTAATTTGGTTAAATTTATTTCAATGAAAGAAAATTAAAGATAAATTCGAATCGTGTCTAAAGAAGACTGAAAAAAGTATATTCCCTTGGAAGGTAAAATAAGTTTACCGTAATATATTTCCTTTTCCAGGGACTGGTTTCATTAAATGTTTACTTGTCGGTTCCCTTTCGGATAGATCCTTTAGGTGGAAGCATCGTCCACTTGGTATACCCTTGGGAGAGCCTTGAATGAAAGCGAGAAAAGAAAGTCACCACGATCAGAATTTCTGATCCACCTTCTTCGACTCGTTTCCTTCCTGATTTCACTTACTCATTAAGATTTTCTTCAATTTTATTATTCATTTTTACTTCCCCAGAGAAAATTACATTCAATTGAATTCCTAAAGGGGAAATTAATACTACAGAAATTTGCTTTATTAAATTTAAATAGTAACATAAAAAGAAAAATGTTTACAAAAAGGTTCGAACAATTATCCATTATAATTATTCCAAGTACAAAAGTTGTTAATTTGTCTTGACAAGTGTCAACTGGACGAAATATATATTTATTTTATGACACTATATATATATATATATATATATATTAGGGTAGGCCGAAAAAATTTTTTTTTGAATTTTGATTATAGCTGGCAAAAATCTTTTTCTACATATGAAAATAAGTCTTCATGATTTTTTTTAGATTTTTAAAATGATATCTTCAGTTAGCAGAAACTTTTTGAAGTTTGAAACTTTGAAAACAGTGATTTTTTTCTCTATATTTCAATGTTGGGTCACCATTTTCTCATCGAATTAGTTTTTACTGTACGAATTCATTTATTTTGATGTAACAAACGATTTTCAAAAACTTTTAGTGTAAAAAAATTCTGGTGATGAATGTAGTTACGTAGAATATAATTTTTATTTGAAAATCGAAGTTTCGAAGAGAATCAAAAAGGGTACAAAATCGTAAATTTTTTAAATATCCTTTTCAGGGGTCTTTTAGGACCTAAAAATACATGTATGTTTAGAAGGAAAAGATAAAATAACTATAATTGCGATTTTGGTGCATTATTAAGTAAATTAATATTTTCTCAGCTTCAAAAAGTTTTCCTGTCGCGAGCAATTTTGATGCTTTTATATAGTTTTTTATGGTCAAGGCCGCAAAAATTATTTTTTACAATTTTGACTATGGCCAGCAAAAACCCTTTTTCTACATATCAAAATGAGTCCCCATGATTTTTTTAGATTTTTAAAACGATATCTTCAGTTAGCAGACACTTTTTGAAGTTTAAAACTTTGAAAACAGTGATTTTTTCGATATATTTCAATGTTGGGTCACCATTTCTTTATCGAATCAGTTTTTCCGGTACGAATTTATTTATTTTAATGTAACTAATGATTTTGAAAATTTTTTACTATAAAAAAATTCTGGTGATGAATGTAGTTACTTAGAATATAATTTTTATTTTAAAATCGAAGTTTCGAAGATAATCAAAAATGGTACAAAATCGTAAATTTTTTTTAATATCCTTTTTCGGTGTCTTTTAGTACCCAAAAGCAAAGAGCTGCAAAACTTGAGTAAAATTCAAATAATCTGCAAATTAATACGAAACAACAGAGCAATTAGCTCACGACACGAACTTTTTTTTGAAGCTGGAGGCGTATTGTTTTACATAATGATACGCCAAAATCGCGATTATAGTTATTTTGACTTTTCCTTCTAATCTTATGTGTTTTTAAGTCCTAACAGACCCCTGAAAAGGATATGAAAAAAAATTTATGATTTTATACCATTTTTAATTATCTTCGTAACTTCGATTTTGAAATAAAATTAATATTCTACGTAACTACATCCATCGTCAGAATTTTTCTAAAATAAAAATTTATGAAAATCCTTTGTTACATCAAAGTAAATGAATTCGTGACGTAAAAACTGATTCTATGGTGACCCGACATTGAAATATATAAAAAATCACTGTTTTCAAAGTTTCAAACTTCAAAAAGTTTCTGCTAACTGAAGATATCGTTTTAAAAATTTGGAAAAAATCATGGGGACTCAATTTGATATGTAGAAAAAGATTTTTGCTAGCCATAGTCAAAATTTAAAAAAAATAATTTTTGCAGCCTTGACCATAAAAAACTATATAAAAACATTAAAACTGCTCGCGACACCAAAATTTTTTGAAGCTGGGAAAATATAATTTTCTTAATGATACGCCAAAATCGAAATTATAGTTATTTTGTCCTTTCCTTCTAAACTTACATGTATTTTTGAGTCCTAAAAGACCCCTGAAAAGAATATTAGAAAATTTTTTTTAATGATTTTGTACCATTTTTGATTCTCTTCGCAATTTCGATTTTCAAATAAAAATTATATTCTACGTAACTACATCACCAGAATTTTTTTACACTAAGTTTTTGAAAATAGTCTATCGAAATAAATGAATTCGTACAGTAAAAATTAATTCTATGAAGAAATGATAACCCAACATTGAAATATATCGAAAAAATCACTGTTTTCAAAATTTCAAACTTCAAAAAGTTTCTGCTAACTGAAGATATCGTTTTAAAAATCTGGAAAAAATCATGAAGACTCATTTTGATATGTAGAAAAAGATTTTTGCTAGCCATAATCAAAATTCAAAAAAAATTTTTTTCGGCCCAGCCCAGTGATTATAGATTTCATCTACTTCATGATAAAATGTTACTTCAAAATTGAATTAGGTACATTATTGAATACTTCACCATATGTTAATGCTGTCATTGTTATTGGTATATTTTTTTGGTATGTAGTTGGTTCTATATACTAACTATATACTATTGGTATATAGTTCGTACTCTAAACTTTCGTTTAAGCTTTGTAATAATTTATAATTGTGACTCAATTAATTAAAAATAAAATAAATATAATAAAATGGTGACTCGGATAAAATGGTCATAATCTTGTGTGTATAAAACGGTCAGCCGAAAGGGATTTTGCGCCATCTGTCTACTCCCAGTAGAAATATTAAATAATTACTTAAAGTGAAAAACTCATAGTGGTCAAGCTATTTTTAAATAATTTGAAAGTAAAAACCTAAATACATACATGCATGCATACATTAAAGCTTTGAACAAATTGGATAATTTTTTTAATTCAGTGTAATGCTGTAACATAACCTCTTATTTCGTACCGTCGATACTGTTAAACTTTATCATTATGTTTTACCGTAAACAAACGGCTTTAAGGTTATGCAACCAGTTTCAAGAAAATTATAATTTTTAAATTATTTAATGCAAAAAAACTTCATGTTTTAAAACTATGTTCGTCATTTCTTATTTTGACAGCAATAATTTGTTTATAAATAATAATTTATTGTTCTTTTAACCTCAATGTAACCACACACACACGTATATAATCATACACTATTTTAACTCATATTTTACAATATTTCGTGAAATTTTTATGGTAAAAATGCTACAATAATAAACCAAATATTATAATGTGACATTTAACTATCTAAGTGCTGAAATTTACAGAAAAATAAGCATGGTTGAGCTAATTTATTGGGACTGACCATCATATGCGAGCGCACAGTGGGGTAATAAAAACGTCTGTGGGTAAATTGATTTTCAGAAGACAATAGTTATCCAAATTGAACGTTTTATTTTTAATCTAACCTAATAAAATTCCGCATCGAACTGTCATACCTCATTTCCAGAAAAAATTAAAAAAATTATTTTTTTATTAAAGAAGAAAAATGAAAAGAAATTTGACTTTTGAAGTGTACCGGTTTTTAACAAATACTTGGATTCATTCAAAAATATCTAGAAAACAGGAAGCAACTATCCAAAAAAGACTTCCAATAGCAACGCACATGTTTAAAAATTTATTGAATTTGTTATAAACAAATAAGTGAAAGAAACTGGTTTCTTGGGGATTGGCAGCGATTCGTCACTTGATTCGCTCTAAATTTAAACAATTTATGGACAAAAAAAGTTTTTTAGTTGAGTTAATGAATATTCATAAATAATTTCTTATTTTATAAGCAAGTTTTATAAGCAATTATCCATATCAGCTATTTATGATAAAACAGATAAAGTTTTTTCTACGAAATCGATCATATATTACCTGGAAATGAAACCTAAGTATCATATTTGGTCATCCAATAAAAATGGATAATTGTTTACACAATCCTAATTAACAAATGCACTATTTAGCTATTTTTGGACGTACAAACTTGGTTCTTTCGACGCAATCAACTGTAAATAACTAACTTCTAAATTTTTAAGAAAATTTCGATGACCATAAATAATTTTTATTGTAAACGACAATTGTTTAAACAAATTTCTATCATGTTATGAATTTATAAATAAAATTCCACTTTTTTCACGGACTTAACATCAGCCAAGTGTTAACAATGACTTCTTGCTATGAATTGCTAATATTTGATAATTGTTTAAATAAACGTAATTAACAAATGCATTTTTTGGCTATTTTTCATCATTTAAATTTTGTTCTTTTAGCTAAATCATCTGTTTGAACAAGTTTTTAAACTTTTTTTAGATACTTCGATAACGATCTACTATTTTTATTGTTATTTACAATGTTATCAACAAATTTTTCTTGGCTAATGTATTTGTAAATGAAAAAAAAAAGTTTTTCTTGTGGAGCATACGTAAAAGAGCTTAGCAATAATTCCTTGCTATCAGTTGATAACAATAATTGTTATCAACTGACAGCAAGGAATTATTGCTAAGTTATTTTAAGTATATTCTACAAGAGAAGCGCATTTTTTAGTTCACAAATACATTAGCCGAGAAAAATTTGTTTATAACATTGTTACTAAGAATAAAAGTAGTGGATTGTTATCAAAATATCTTTAAAAAAGTTAAAAATTTATTATTAACAGTTGATAACGCTAAAAGAACGAAATTTGAAAGCTGAAAAATAGCCAAATAATGCATTTGTTAATTAAGTTTGTTTAAACAATTATCAAATGTTAGAAATTCATAGCAAGAAGTCATTGCTAAATAACTGGCTGATGTTAACTCCGTGAAAAAGTGGAATTTTATTGATAAATTCATAACATGATAAAAATTCGTTTAAACAATTGTTGTTTATAATAAAAAATATTTATTCTCATCAAAATGTCCTTAAAAATTTAGAAGTTAGTTATTTAAAATTGATAGCGTCAAAAGAACAAAGTTTGTACGTCAAAAAATAACCAAATTGTGCATTTGTTAATTAATATTGTTTAAATAATTATTCATTTTTATTGAATAACCAAATATGGTACTTAGGTTTCATTTTCAGGTAATATATGATCGATTTCGTAGAAGAAACTTTATTTATTCCATCATAAATACAAGATATGGATTATTGTTTATAAAAATTGCTTATAAAATAAGAAATTATTTATGAAAATTTATTAATTCAACTAAGAAACTCTTTTTGTCGATAAATTGTTCAAATTTAGTGCGAATCAAGTGACGAATCGCTGCCAATCCCCACGAAACCATTTTCATTCACTTATTTGTTTATAACAAATTCAATACATTTTTTAACATTTGCATTTTTATTGGTCGTCTTTTTTGAATAGTTCCTGCATGTTTTCTAGGTATTTTTGAATAAATCCAAGTATTTTTTAAAAACCGGTTCACTTTAAAAGTAATTTTTTTTTTATTTTTGTTATTAAATAAAAAATAAAATAAAATTTTTTTCGAACATCCGCAATGACAGTTCAGTGCGGAATTTTATTAGGTATCATTGAAAAAAAAAGTTCAGTTCGGATAACAATTGTCTTCTGAAAATCAATTCGTTCACGGACATTTTTTTTTTGTCCCCATATGGAACGTGTTGATAAAACGGTAAAAATTCAGACCTTTACTTTTTGCATTTTTTATCTTATTCAAATGTATCGTGCCCCACTTTTGACCTTTGGTCATTGTAGAAGAAACGTCAAAGTACATACCGTTTATCAGACTTGTTTTCTAGAAATTATTTAATTCCTGAAAATATCAAGCTGATTAATGTTAAGGTGTCGATTGTTGACACAATTCGCCTACAATTGAATCATTTCTTTCTACATTGTTCAGTAAGTATAATTATTTAATTTATTAAACTAAATACAGTAAATGCTTGCAAATCAATATAGAAAAGTCTAAGTCTTTTTCATAAATGAAATGAGAAATTTTTTAGAATATGTAAGCTATGTGAGAAATTAAATTATTTTTTATACTTTTTTAATTTACATATCAAGTGTAAAAATCATATATCTGTATGGAATTTATTACGAAACTGTAAGTTAAAAATGGATGGCAATTAACCTGTAAAGTGAACAATATTCGTTATTATGAATAGTATCAAAAATTATAAACAGCATTAATATTTTCAAAAAATTTTAAAATCATTATTATAATAAATAGATTAATTAATCTGGAACAGATATTTAGAAATATCCAGACAAATCAAATGAATTTTCAAGAGAAGACAAAGGTGCAAACTTGCTGGATAAACATCTGTCTTCTCTTTACTCAAAAAAATGTCTGGTTAAATTAAACAGAATTCTGGTTAAATAGGCCCTTACTATTTTTTCTGGTTAAAGTAATCAGAATTCTGATTGTTTTAATCAGAATTTCTGGTTAGTTTAACCAGAATTCTGATTAATCTAACCAGAAAAAATAGCAAGGGCATATTTAACCAGAATTCTGGTTAATTTAACCAGACATTTTTTTGTGTTGAAAATTCATTGGATTTGTTAATTTACGAATAAAATGGGGGTCATAATAAAATTAGGTCACTTGGTCACCTTGGTACATGCTCTTATAATAGTATCGCAATTTATTTTGTAAACGAGAATTTGTTTTATAATGCCATAACCCCTTGCAAAATAGTTTTAACTAATTAAAAGCACGTAGTGGGAGATTTATTTATACAATCTTCTAAAGGGCTGTTCAAAAAATACGTAACGCTTTTGGTATATCTGTGTCTCTCTCAGTTTAAAGTGAATTATAGACACCTCTCTCTTATCCAAGCGTTACGTATTATTTGAACGGCCCCTAAGCTAATTTACGAAATATTTCCTAGCTTTTCGGAAATTAACCAATATATTCGGAAAATTTTCCAATATTCTCGGAAAATTACCCATTTTGCTCGAAAAAACATGTATTCGACCTTTCTCGAGAAAATTACACACTTAGGACACTGTTTTTTCGGTGAAATTACTGCAAATTGAGTCTACTTTCACTCGCCTGTGGAACACTTGTTCGAAAAGTTGTTGATAGGTTTTAGGTGCACACTTTTTTCTCAAAAGCAGTGGTTTTTCTCTGAAAATCGAAAAAATCGGTTTTTTTCAAATGACCATAGCTTGAAAACTATCAAAGATAGAAGGTTCTTTTTTTTTCGTTTTCTCAGAATCTTGCCCACTTCCTTTTTCCTGTTGAACATTTTGCTTTCAAATCCTTTGGGGATGGTTCATTCACGCAAACGTGATTTATAAAACTTTTTTCAAAAAAAAAAAACCGAGTTTATTGTTTTAAAAGAAACTCCATCAACTGATTTGAAGTAGAAAACTCAGGGTAACAATAAGGACCATCAAATGAAGCGATCTATAGAAAAAATCGCTGGTGGGAAATATTCGGGAATTTTAGGCTTTTTCCGACTTGAGAGAATTTATTTGGAGCCTTCGGGAATGAATTTAACGTTTCCGTTTCATATTAAATTAAATGTAAAACAATTTCACGGCAATGTGCGATGCGCCTAGAGCGAATCAATTCTTTGCACGCGGACGAAATGCCGCGAGTCTTTATTGCTCGTCGCAATTAAACTCGTAAATCTGCAGACTAACGGCCCTGTTACGTGCGTTCGGTGTAACACCGAACAATAAAGATAAACGTAAACATAACATACGTACCACCATAAAGCTGACATAAATTTAATTTAACGATGCGTGGGGCATAATGCCCCGGCTCTACTCGTTGACTGGGTCTCGGTTCAGGGCCTCATAGGACGCATATGTGTGGATAATGTGAACTTCGCGAATACCCTCGTATCCAACGACCATGCCACGACTGCCAATTTCTGTCCAGTCTTACAGTCTTACATGCGGTCTTGAAGCGAGTCTTCCAGAGATAAGTAACGGGTTGAACATGGTAATATCGCAAGCAGATAATGTGATTTACTATCTAAGAAGATCCGCAAGAAATCACGACGATTCTCTTGATTGCCACGTCCTACGGACCCACGACATGCAAAGGAAAAGTAAAGTTGACACTGGCAATGATTAATGGCTTTATGATGATGTTGGGGTTACATTTTTTTCGAGTTTGCATGGAAGTAAGGTTTCTGAATTGATATTAGTCCACGGAAAAAATTTGTCCTGTAAAAAGTGTAGAACTCAGTCTGGGAATCTTGGACGGGAACCAAAATATTATGAAAATTGGAAACCTCCTCCTCATTTCAATATTCCAAAGAGATTCCAATACTAAGTAATAGAAAGAACAGAAAGTCCTGGACTGTCTAGGAAACGATTATAATTTCCAAGACAGTCTGGGAAAATATGAAGGGTTCTAAAGCAAATAAAAAAAAGTCGTATTACGGAGGAGACACCAGATTTGTGGTCTTATGTTTACATCTCAAGGTTATACAGGTCACACGAGAAACGCATCTTCGCTTCCTAGACAGTCTAGGACTTTCTGTTGTTCTTTCTATTACATTTATCCCTAGATTATGGGCCCTTAGATTATGGGCCATCTTTATGGTCGTTCACGCTTCACTGATTCTGTCCCCCGCCCCTGAGCGTCCCGCGACGGCGCCATCGCTCGGGCAGT
>JBAGKK010464285.1:0-17378 GCA_037177015.1 Euceroptres primus
TATATATAATTATGTGTATTGAATATTTTGTCTAGAATCTATTTTACATAAGATGTATTCTTTCCCAACTTAGCGCACCGATCCTCTTCAAACTTGGCTGTTTTGTGGCCTTATATATCCGAACTTTTGAGGCAAAACCATTCATCACCATTAATGCATGGTTATCGAGATATCGGTCATGGTAGTTTCACCATTTTCATGCGCAGAACATTTTTCATTCGCATATTATTCTATGTAACCTAAACCAAATTAACTTTATGTTTAGTGGTTTAGAAAGGTATTTTAATGAACTGTGTGGCAGTAATAATCATTTTCAAAATAATTATTATTTTAGTCTCTATTTCTCAATTAGGAAACTTTATTTTAATGGTTCTCCCAGGAGCCATCACCAAATTGAACCAAATTAATTTTAAAATGTAGTTGTTTTAATATACTTTTGTGCCTTCGAAAGAAAAATGGACAAATCCGTCATTACTGAAATAATAAATAAAATAATTATTTTATTTAAAAAATAATTAAACAGAATTGTGAACATCGTCCGTTTCTATCTAATGTCACTACGCGTCAAGTGTTTTCAACTTCATTCAAAGCAGATAGAGTCCCTGCCGTTAGAGTAGAGATATATTTTCTCGAAATATTTTTGAATTTTCTCCTACTCTCTTTCTCTTTCAAGTTGAAAACACTTCACGCGCAGTGACGTTAGATAGAAATATATGTTCATAGTTCGTTAGATAGAAACGTAGATAGAAACATAGACGTTAGATAGAAACGATGTTCATAGTTCTGTTTAATTATTTTTAAAATAAAATAATTATTTTATTTAATATTTCAGTAATGACGGATTTGTCCATTTCTTCCCTCGAGGGTAAAATAGTGTAATAAAAAAACTACATTTTAAAATTAATTCGGTTCAATTTGATGTTGGCTCTTGGGGGAACAATTGAAATAAAGTTTTCTAATTGAAAAATAAATAATAATTATCTAAAAAATTATTATATTACTATCATAAAGTTTATTAAAGTACCTTTCAAAGCCACTAAACATAAAGTTAATTTGGTTTAGCTTACATAGAATAGTATGCGTTTGAAAAATGCTCTGCGCATGAAAATGATGAAACTACCATGACCGATATCTCGATAACCGTGCATTATGGTGATGAGTGGTTTTGCCTCAAAAGTTCGTACATATGGGGTTAAAAAATAGCCAAGTTTCAAGAGGATCGGTAAAGGTTGAAAATTCGAGGTGCGCTGAGTTGGGAAAGAATGCATCATAAGAAAAAAAGTTGTGCAGAATCAGCGTCGCTCTCAAAAATTGATTTCAATCTGAACTTTGAATTAGAACCTTTATTTCTCAAAACTCTAATCAACTCAACCGCATCTCAACCCCAAAACATTGTCAATCGTTTTCCTTCATCTTAGCAAGAAACATCTTTCCACCCCAGGAATGCATTAAAACAGATCCACACTTTTTTTAAACCTTTAGTCCGTTATAGTAAATGGCAAAACGCATATTTCAACAACGAAGCTACCTTTACTCGTGGTCGCTCTTCAGACTATTCAAACCATGAAACCTATTCGAACCTCAAAGCGCCGTTTCCTCGGGCAATTTCGCCACTCCTCGTGTCTCTCCGGCACTCAGGTTCGCCAGGTAAATACCCCAGGTGAGCAGGGAAGGAGGTGGAGAGGCCTCCGCGAGAGGAGGCAGGCGAGAATGCAACCTTCGAATCTACCTGGTGGTACCTACAACCGGTAGTGTGGAATCGTCGATCGTGCTAGTCACCGCGTAACCGGTACCAACTCCACGTCTTCCTCGTTCAAGTATCGTCCCCAGGAATTAATTGCAATCCCTGAATAATAAAAAAAAATACACCAAACATTTTGTCGAGCTTGACAGCGCCAGCTGAGTTCGTTCAGCCGTATAGTCACCAGGTGGGAGTGAAAGCCAGCCTTTAGACGAGGAACCAGACCCACACGAGTTCACCACGTATCACCTACGTGGTATCGAAGCACCGTACCGTGTTGTGGTCCCTCTTTTGCCTCAGATGATCTCCACTGGCCAGCACAACGCTCAGCTTCGTGGGTTCTTGGATTATCTTCAACCCAGAGATCAACAACCTGCTTGAAAAGATTCGAGCTGAAAAGGTTCGATTTGTAAAGGTTACACCTGGAGAGGACCAACCTGGTGAAATCCTCGATGTGACTTGGTTATTGGAAAGATTGGAAAGAGTTGAATTGACAAGGAAGTTTGTTATACGTGTCTGTGACGTGTCGCGAGCTCGGAAGCGTGCCACTGTCGCGAGTAGGTCGCGATTAATTCGCGCAACTTCCACGCTTGGTACGTGCTTCGACTGACTTGACACAATGGCTAAAGTCTATAGAGTAGGCTACAGATGCTGGTACTTGGATATGGATATTGGATAACAAGCTGGAACCTGATTTGTTGATGGAATTGATGATTGGGCCCCAAAAGAGGTCATTGGGATTGGACCTTATCTGTTTCTTACTATTCATCAGTGTGTTTCTGATTACAACTTAATCAGTTTGATAATATTCTTGAAAGTGATCGTCGCTATTTTTAAATTTATTCATCACTAGAATTAACAGTGTTTTTTTCTTATTAGTCATTTCATCAATATTGCTGAATGTGTTTTTTACTAGTGGACAATTTCTTCCTTTCATGAATGTGCTTCCAGGAAGATAGGTTACAGCTCTTAGAGTTGGGTATGTGGGACATGATGTAATAGAGAGGTCGTAAGAGAACTCCAAATAAAGATACAAAGGGTATAAACTGGTTTTAAGACTGTCATATGTTGTTTTGGGTATAGGTATAACAGGTAAAAGAAAGTGGTTTGAACTTTAATTTCTAGAAGGGTATACAACTGTACATTCACAAAATAGAATTAGATAATTTAATCGTTAAATGGCATAAAAGATAAGTTGATAGATGGTATAATGGTAGAATCTGCTCTTTAAATCTGAATCAGTCAAAATTTTCACTGATTTCATTCAGTGACCCATTTGTAGCTAATTCATCAGTGAATTTGGAGTGAATTTCAGTCAATTTCACTGAAATTCAGTCCAAATTCACTGATGAATTAGCTAGATTCAGTCAAAATTCACTGATGAATTAGCTAGAATGGGTCACTGAATGAAATCAGTGAAGATTTTGACTGACTCAGATTTAGAGAGTAATGGTGACTTAAATTATTCTGGATATGATAAAATTGAGAATGCTGAAGAAGATGGTAATTCAGAAATTGATCCCTTCTTCAATCAATGTCATTATCACTTTTATCTCACATCAACTGTTACGAATTGTTGCAATAGGATAGAGGAAGAATTTAAAGAGGAAACAAAATTATCAGTTGGGGTCATTATCAGTTGGGGTATTATTATTTGCAATTCATAATTCATTATAAAATTATTAGTTGGGGATAAGTACACTTCCGCCAGAAAGTTTAGGTTCATTGATATTTTTCAAAAATTTCAAACGATTGTGATATCTTAAATACAGCTTCTTAACAATTTTTAACGATAATTCCTTAAAATGTATTTAAGTCTGCGTCGAATGACCCCTATTTGCATTGTTTTCGATCACTCTGTAAGAAAATATCTATAAAAAACAAGGTTTTTTGCCAATTTCTGAAATTACCAATATCTCTAAAATTATTTCACATTTTTTAAGTTTCTAGGGCTCATTTTAAAGAGGAAATCCAGCAATTTGTACTGAAATAATCATCTATAGATTTGTTGGTGCTCGTGTATAGATTTGGCAAAGGGTTGAACGTGACAAAAAATAACCTAAAAATTTTGAACAATGGTTACTGTCGCAATAAACGATAATAAAATTTAATAACTGGAGATTCTATAATTTTCCCAGAATTTATTATTAAATCACTTAAGCTTTGATTTTTAAAAATAATTTTGAATAATGAAACCGTTCTTCAAAATTTTCAGATTATTTTATGTCACGTTTAACCCTTTGCCAAATCTATTAAAGTGCACCAACAAATCAGTAGATGATTTCAATACAAAGTGCAGGATTTTCCCTTTAAAATGAGCCCTAGAAACTTAAAAAATGTGAAATAATTTCGGAGATATTGTTAATTTAAGAAATTGGCAAAAAACTTTGTTTTTTATAGATATTTTCTTACAGAGTGATCGAAAACAATTCAAATATTTCATATTATCATTCGACACAGATTTAAATACGTTTTAAGAAAATCGTTAAAAATTGTTAAAAATTGTTAATCATTCATATTATCATTCGACGCAGATTTAAATACGTTTTAAGGAAATATCTTTAAAAATTGTTAAGAGGTTGTATTTAAGGTATCACATTCGTTTGAAATTTTTGAAAAATATCAATGTACCCAAACTTTCTGGCGGGAGTGTATATTATTATTTGCAATTCTTAATTCATTACAAAATTATTAGTTGGGGATAGGTATACTATTATTCGCAATTGATAATACATAATAAATCTGTAGATCGTTTAATTGCAGTATAATTGTAATTCATAATTCATTACAAAATTATTAGTTGGGGATAGGTATATTATTATTTTCAATTCATAATACATAATAAATCTGTAGAATGTTTAAAGCAATTTTAATTTGAACATTTGTCAAATGTTTTCGTAGACTAGAAGATAACTCCTTTTGTACTAAAACTTTCTTACATCTCTATGAAGTTTGATGTTGATTCCCGTATTAGATTAAAAAGTTTCAAAAGATCCTATGGAAGCTGAGATAAAATGTCCAAGCTAGGAAGTTGTAAAACAATTTGTTGCTGCAGTTGTTTGGAAGAAAGTCAGAAATATTGGAAAATAAATCCTGTAATTATGTTGCATATCTTCTGATGTTTTGCAGATCATTTTCATATTTAGATTAGTATCTAAATATCCTCAAAGCTCGAAAATCCATAGATTTTTCCAAAACATTTTGCGATCGTTATCAATTTCATCTAGTACCCATTGAAATATCTGCAACAATGAGAATTCTGATGATATGGAAAGCCTATATTCTGCAGACAATCATGCTTCAAAATAAATGTCATCTCTTCCCTAATCTCAGGAAATCCAATAGGGTTTATTTCCTAATATTGTGAATACACTACATCTTTAAGACGTTTCGCAGACTAGCAGATTTAAATTTTAGTACCAGTATCAACCAATCTGAAAATCATCAACAGATTTTGCCCCAAAAATCCGTACCGTACAACGGGGCAACTTCGGACATTTGGGGTAATTTCGGACAGTCCTAGATAAATCGTTTAAATTACTCAAAGTGGTTTTAATTAAGATCTAGAACCAGTTAAGGCTTAAACTGATTCCATATTCTAGTTGGAACCGTTTTGAGTAAATTAAAGTATCAACTTAGGGCTGTCCGAGTTTACCCCACATGTCCGAAGTTGTCCCGTTTGAAGGTAGAGTTTTTTTTAACTCGGTGAAAAAGTTGTCTGGAAACAAAAGTATGATCCTCTTGCGTATTTTGTCTTGAACCACGAGAATTTAAATTTGCTTCAAGATTAGGTGAAATTTCTCGCAAGAGGACTATGTTTGTTTATGTTTGCTGCAAAAGGATTCCTTATGAGATAAATGAACATCCCCTTAACCTTAAATTTAAGAGGAAATTCCATTTGTTTCAAGAAACATCCTTTTGTCGCAAGAGGACATTTCTCTAAGTGGTTCTAATTCTTTGATATCAATATGAGAATGCTTTTTGGATGACATTAGTTCGTATCTTCATTGATTTAGGAAGAACATCCTTCGGGTATTCTTTTTCTTTGACTAGGCATGATTCCAGCTGAAGATTCAATTCCTTCCAGCAAAGCTGGCGCTATAGATTTTAGCCAAAACGTTTGTGTTCACTTGTTGATTCAGAAAGTTCCTGGAGTGACATGGTGATGGTGTTGGTGATGCTGTGTTAAGTCATGTGTGGGCGCGTGTCTGTGCGGGAATAATGCGAATGTTTTCCCGATGAAGAGTAATGATCGTGCGGTGCATGGTGCGTGTCGTGCGTTATCCAATGGGCGTACAACATACATGTGGGGCCCCAGGTTCTGCAGGATGTGACGCTGGGGGCTTCTGAGTGGAACTGAGGAGGAAGAGGAGGAACAGGAAGAAGAAGAGGAAACAGAGGTAACGATGAGGATGAGGTGATGCCGGAACGAACAGTGACTGCGTATTTTCGCCATTTCTCGAAAACTCATTTTAAATCCCCTTTCGATTACTCTCCTGATTTCCCCTTTTTTCCATTCCAATATCAATTTTTGAAGAATTGGTCCACCTTAGAAATTGATTACTTGATTACATGCTTTTCTTTCATTACAATATCCATTAAAGGTATGGATTTAATGGAGTAATTTAATTTACGGCTTTTCCTTTCACAGAAAAAGTTTTAATCTTAATATCCATTAAAGTTGGAAAAATCTGCACCTATTCTTTATGCTGGCTGCTATCGTAATTTTCGTATTAATGAGCAATGAGAATTTCCTTTGACAGTCAATTTCAAATTAGGCTCTCTTCTTCAATCTATATTGTACTCATTTAATTGTATTATAATTGCTATTATGGATAGCTTCTAAGCAGATTTAAAAATACTATTTATAGTAATTTTTAAATTTTTTCAATATAGATTGAAGAGGATACCATAATTTGAAATTGACAAAGGAAATCCCCATTACTCATTAGTAGGAAAAATACTATTATAGCTTATATGAATAATGTTACAATAGTAGTCAGTAGATGAATAATGCTTTGATGTCCAGCACAGAAAAAACTATGGATAAAATTTGTTGCAGGTAATTTCTTAAAGAGGTAAATTTTTATTCAGACTACTTCACTTCATTCAAAATAAATGTGTTGTCATGGAAAAGCAAAAGAAAATTTAACCGATATTTGGATAAAATTCACCCAGTCAAGTTAATTTTTGTTACAGGTAATTTTTAATCTGGAATCGAGGTAAATTTTATCCTTCGGTTTTTCTGTGAGTAAGAGGTGTTTAAAAATGCCTTCTTTTGATGTTAAACATATCAAGGTTTGATTCTAATCAAAAACTTTTATATGGAATTATGTGAATAGCAGGGTGTCTAGCGTTCTGGAAATCCTTAAAAACCTGGAAAAAACCTTAAATTTTTTTCACTTGGAAAAACCTGAAAAAGGCCTTGAATTTCACATAGTCCTGGAATTCTTATCACTCTAAATTTGAATGAGCAGTTTTCTTCAAATGAGGGGCTTGCTACATCAGGTCAAAGAATTCTGGAAAGTCAGGGAATTTAAATATGATCAGGGAAAATCAGGAAAAGTCAGGGAAAGCTTTCAAAGAGTCAGGGAATTTTTTTGATTCGATAAATTATAATTATATCTCAATACTGCCGTGATTTGAAAGAACACCGTGAGCTGCATTTTGGATGAGTCCCCTGCACGCACTAACCACAACTGCGTGCAGGTGACTCATCCCAAATTTAGTTAACGGTGTTCTTGCACATCACGGCAGAATAGTTATAATTGTAATTTAACAATTTTTATAATTGTATAATTATAATATTACAAAATCAGGGACCACAGTCAGTCCCCTATTCCCCTTTCTTTTTTTATTCTGCAAATCTCCTAAAATCACTTTTTTTATAGTTTCATTCCTTTTTCTCTCTTTTTTCCCTTTTTATATTCAAATTTCCGAATCATTTTCCAAGAATTAAGAGAAATAGAAACGTGTGACATTCAAAAACTCTTTTAATGTTTTATTAACCATAATTTCCAAGTTTTCAAAATCTACAAAAGTCTCCTAAAATCGCTTAAAATCCTCAAGAATCTTTAAAATTGATTTAGAATCCTTGAAAATCCTCCAAAATATTTGAGACTCTTCTAGAATCTTCTGGGTTCTCCTACAATAATCTTATAAAATAATATCATAAAATTTTTCAATATTCTACAACATATACTAGACTCTTCCAGAATCTTCTAAAATTTTCTAAATACTTCTGTAACCTTCTAGAATTTTCTATAGAATCTTTTAGAATCCTCCAAAGTCTACAAAAGATTATCGACATTCTCTCAAATTCTTTAGAATCTTCAAAACTTATCTAAAATCTGTAAAAATTCTCCAAAATATTTTAGACTGTTTTAAAATCTACAATCATTTAGATTCTTCTGAATTCTTTCATAATCTTTTAGAACCTTCTGGATTCTAAATAAATAATTTTATTTATTAAAATCGTCAAAATCTTCTGAACTCTTCCATGATCTTCTAAAATCTTCTAGAATCGTCAAGAATATTTTAAAATGTATCTAAAGTTTTAAACGTTCAAATGTACGAACTTTTTTTCTTAACTCAAATTTATCTTGAAATATCGTCCAATCTAGAAAATAAAGAGAAATATCATGAGCTTCTTTATCATTACATTCGTTTCTATATTAATAAACCAATATTTTAGAACAAATTCGAGTTTAAAACGAAATCAAATAAAGATTTCGTTCATTTGAACTTTCAGAACTTCAAGCACATTATTCTGAAGTGTATTAGAATTTCCAGAATTCTGCAGAATCCTTTAGAACCCTCTCTTGAAAAATCTTCTAGACAGTTTTCAGAATCTTTCTAAAATTTTGTAGACTTTTTGAATCTTAAAAAAAAAGTCTGAAAGAGACTAACAGGTTTTAGAACTCTATGGAAGATTTTGGGAGAACCAGGAAGTCTCTAGGAGAATCTAAAACATTCAAAAATCTAAATTTTAGAGAATTTTTTGGAATTTTAAAAGATTAAATGAATCTACAAGTTTATTGAGAACTAAAAATATTCTAGAAGATTTTAAAAGTTAGTTGAAAAGTCCAAAATCCGTGAAGAATTTTAGAAAATTATAGAGCATTCGAAAGATTCGAAAAGTTTAGAAATTTGGGGAGTGTTTTATTAGATTCTGGACAGGAATCTAAGATTTCTGAGGATTTTTTAAGATTCTGGAGAATTGCAGCTTTCTTGGTATTTTTAAATGAAAAAAACTGCCCTCCTTTTTTAAAAATCCCCCTTTTTGAAAAAGAAATCCCCTATTTTCCCTAAAATTGAACTGCTGAACCACTGTGATCCCTGTATTATATAATTATAATTTTAATTATAACGGCAGATAACGGTAAGGGAAAATGAAAAATAGTCAGGGAAAGTCAGGGAATATTGAAATTGGAATTTTGTAGCAACCCGGAATGAAATCAGGAAGTCATTTATCAATTGCTTTAGTAAGATTTTTGTAAAAAACTACATATTCACTTTGTAAGGCTTACTAATAAATTTATTTAGTTAGTTTACTTAATGAATTTGTAGTTTTTTACTGAAAAATAGTAATTTTTTATTAAAGATTAGTAGAAACGCTTACTAAAGCAATTGATAAACGACTTATTAGTAGAAAACTACTAATTCTTCTTAGAGAGTTAGCTATACAGTTAGCTAAACTTAAGAATTTCATAAATCCTATAATATACATTTTATATGGTTCATTTAGTTTTATAAATTATTTCTATCGTATAGGTTCAAGAAAAAAAGATTTTTTCCATGAAATTTTATGGTAATAATTAAAAAATGATACCTGGAAAACTTTATTTTGTACCTGGAAAACATGGAAAAGTTCTGGAATTTTTTTAAGGAGAAACGCTAGATATCCTGGGATAGTAACGTGAGAAATTATTCTGCAAAAATCTATCCATGATTTAAATTAGATTAGAGAGATTTGTATATTTTTATTTCAAAGGAAAAAGAAGTTGAAATATCTTAATTTTATGTTGTTAATGGCGAAATGATAAATTCAATAATGGACAAATTCCATTGGCCCAACTGTTAACCTCAGCAGGATTGCCAATAAATTGAATGAATTTGTGTACCTGTTTTCGCGGTAATTACGAAATCACATTTTCATTATTGACGAGGAACATTTGTAATCAAAGGAATACAAAATGATATCATAATTATTAGAGTTTCATTATGAGAATCCATTCTTCATAAATTATTCTCTACTTTGAAATTGATCTATATATTTGAAATGTATTCACGATTAAATAAATTATTTTAGAATTTAAAGGTTTATATCCTCTCAATATTGAATCTCCGTACTTTACTTATTCAGTCATTTCAAAGTGTTTCTTTTTGTATTATAAGGCGAACAGACTTTTCTCCAAGGAATAATAGTTATTATTCAATATCAGATCAGATACACTGAAAAGAACTGAATATTCATTACATTCAACATAGAATTCTTATCAGAAAATTCTTCAATATCGATAAAGCGAATCGTATACTTCAATTTTATGATTGTACGTGGTCTTAAAGGCTTTAGAAAATCGTCCATTTATTCAACACTTTTTGTTAAGTAAACTTTTGAAGCATTCTAATAAGAATAAATTATTTAGCAGTCTATAAACTATGAGTTCAGTGGAACTATAGTACATTTCGTTACGTGTGTGAGAGGTGATTATTTAGCGCACGAGACGTTTTTCGCACGAGCGAAGCAAGTGAGAAAAGTCAAGTGCGCTAAAAATCACCTTTCATACAAGTATCGAATAGTATTTTATACCATGAGAGCCGAAAAATCATGTCAAAGTTGAGATTCTGAGGTTAGAGTGGTATAAAATCTATTTTTAATAGTTTCATTTTTTTTTTCTTTATTGTTCTAATATGTAATAAGCTCTAAAAAAAAGGAGCAATTTCACAAACGAAGGCTTCTTAAAAAATGGTTTCCTGGAAAAATGTGAACTTGGGTCTTACAGAAAAGTAGGTCATTGATCCTCTCTGACACTTCAGTCCTATTTTTCTCCATACACTCAATTTACTTGGAATGGAGTTTGAATCTAAAAAAATACATCTTGGATTTATCTTTTATCAAAAATTTAAAGACATTCTCATCACATGACATCAAACATTCTTAAGGTAAATGCAGTGTTTAATGTTTCTGGAGCAATTACATTTTTTCACAATCTCTTTGGAATAAAAATTTATCAATAGAAAAAACTATTATTTGGCAATAGAGAAATAACCCAAAATAATGTTATCCATAACCTAAGGATTTTTATCTGCAACACATTTTAGCCTTTATTTCTTCTGTGATCATATATCTTTCAAAACAGATGTGTTTTGATGGTTTTTCTGACCCTGGAATTGGGGTAAAATTCTTTGTCTTTTTCTGATGGTTTCGAATAGATTTTATTCATTTATCACTGTTCACTAAGAAACATCTCTAATTTTTTTTGTATTTTACATTGAGGAGATTATGATGAAACTGGGACAAAATCCCCCATTTATAAAATTATCTCAGCTATCTGGCGAAACTGGTCAATACAGCCTGTCCTTGGATCTTGGAAAGTAGAAAATATTTTCGCCAAGTGAAACCATCCCCGTGGTCTTGGCCGCTTTGAGATAAATCTACCGAAATGTTTCCGTGGGAGAATTCAGAATACGTAACTCTGACCCCGATGTATAGAGAGATGCAAGGCTAGAACGGGTTGGACCGCGGGCACATGAGTCTGTGTTTTGTCGCTGCCGGCAAGCGATACTATATAACTACTGAAGGAAAGAGTTATACAGTTAGAAAACTGGTTTTGGCCTCGTGATTCAAGTAACACTATAACTCCTTCACGAATGATTAAAGCCTCACAAAAAAACGTGAGTTCATTTTTGCAGCATCTCAAAAATTGAACGGATCTAAACTGATGTAGAACGTGTTACCTCTGTTGAATTCATTTTTGCTGCGTATCATCTTGACAAGCATTTATTAGGTCAAGTTGAACCGACGTTTTGGACTATGCTTAGAGAATCGCTGGCAAAATGTTGTCCTTTTGCTATAGCAATTTCTTTCAGGAATCATTTCATGCTTTAAAATTAAGGACACTTGGAATAATTAAGATCTTGAAATTAAAATGGATTAAATTTCTGGTATTAAAATATCTGATCAAATACTATTTGGGTTAGTTAGTTTTTGGGACCACTCTTTAAACGAGTAACTCTTATTAGCATACTCCCAACACTGGATTATAAATTTCGGGTGCTTAAGTACTCGCGGCAAATAATATTTGAATCTCTTAACTTTAAGGTGTTTTGCCTTCAAACTAATTTATATTCCATCGTCAGCAAAATGGCATTAATGCCACTTCGAAATTAACCACTCTTCCTTCCCTTAATTACAAAAAATATTGCACTACCATTTCCATAATGCTTTCTCTCTGAAGCAGAGTTCCCTTCTGAAATCGAATCAGTGTTGCCAATGTCCGAGAAATTTCCCAGAATCCGGGAAATTTTGACGGGCGCGGGAGATTTTGCGGGAAATGAAAAAATTCCTGGTAATTCCGGGATTTTTGAAATTTATGGTACTTTTCACGGTAATTACCGGTAAAATTCGAAAATTTACATAATTACCCGTTAATTAATCGGTCGTTTTAGGGTAATTAAAAAAAATTCGGAAATTACCAGAAGTTTTCGAGAAATTACCAAGGTTTTTACATTCCGGAAAAAATCGGAAATTTCTGCGGGAACGGTTGGGAAATTTTAAGTTGGCATCCCGGCAACACTGAATCCGATCCTGGTTTGCGGAATCTTCATTTCCATGAATTACTTTCCTGATGAAACATATATTTTTCGGTAAATCACAAGGAATCCACTTAAAATTATCTTCCATTCTTCTTTGAAGAAATTACTTCTCTTACGAGTTTTCTAATAGTCGCTTTTACATAACTATTCCAACGATCATAAAAATGAAGTGAATAATCCTATGAATATAAAGTTCGGGCATAAAATTCGCATATTCTTCAACAAAAACAACATTCTTTTAAGGAAGAACAATAACAAAGTTTATAAAAATAAGGAATGGCACATATTCAATTCTGCCACCCAATCTTTAGTTTGTTTATTTATCCTGGTTGTGACGCATGGTAAACAAAACAGCATAACAGATAAGGATTGAAATTAGACGAGAGTTAATTACTCGCAATAAACCTTGTCTTTCCTTGTTCGGATAAACATAATTTTACATAATTTATTCATCCTGAAACAAAATTATTAATCGACTTGATTTACTACACACACAATCTTTCGAAAATTACATCTTTTCTTAAAAGAGGAGTGCCTTATTCTTTTTGGAATCATTGTTCTTCGAAAGACATGCAGTAATTTATGAAGCAAATGCATAATGTATTTTAAGAAGGTGTAAACAGCTCTTCATTATTTCTGTATTGACTTCCATGCAATCTTCTACCAGCAACTTTTATTTTTATCCTTACTTTTATTCTAATGAAAAAAATGTAAAAAAGTTGTCATATTTTCTCGTGCATTGATCGCACTTCTGCGAAGGAAAAAAGAAAAGATGAAAAATATGAAAAAAATGTCGAACCCGTCGCTTGTCATTATCACACGCTTATTTCTGAAGTAAACAGCACGTGAAGTCGATTAGCAAGTAGGAACGCTTCGAAATCGAATCGACAAGCCACCCGACCGAGAATTGCGAAAGTTTTACCGGTCAAGTATGCGCTGGCGTCATCTAAATAACGTGAGAAACAATTATTATTTATGATTTATGTCTTACTTAGTTCATTGCAAAAATGGGACATGTTGAAACATATTTTTATTGTGTTATTCATTAATTATTATTAATTTATTTGGCAAATTTTATATGCTCTAAAGTTTAAAAGATCAAACAATTTCTAAAACGTTCTAAAGTTAAACAATTACAATTTTAAACACGTCAAATTGTAAGTGCTCCAAATTCCAAGCAAAAAGTCATTGATTTAATTTATTAGTCAAGTTTAAATGTTTGTCAGCTATTTTTCATTGATTCAGATTTTGAGAAGTTATAAATTTTGAAGTACTTTGGAAATAATATCATTACTTATGGAATTCTCGAGAAACACTGAGATTTCTGCGTAGAAATTTGGTGAAAGATAAATTTCCGATCGAATAGGAAATGATGCATGCCCTCGCGATAGGGAACGAAAATACACTTTCTCCCAGTCAGCGGGTGATAAAAGTGCACTCTGGGCTAATGCCAAAAACGATTCGTTAGAAAGGAGGTCAGCAATTGAATTCCTATGAGGTTCCTATACATACACTATGCTTCGTAAGGAGAAGATAAATTAACGAGCACTTTGAATTGTTCCAACTTCCTTTATTTACCTTAGGACTTTCAGGAGCCTTGCATCGTGGAGCCTAATTAACGCGAAAGCTTTGAAATCTCATCTTCATCCTTCTGAAAGGGAAAATTCCTGTGTTGTTATAAAATCCTCATGTTTCAATCTTCGTATACAGGATGAATAATTAAATTAATTTTGAACTTTCTTCACAGAGTCACTGGTTCATAATAATATGGTATTATCCAAATTTTGTATGTACCTTGACACTAATGTCAGTTTTTAATTAATTATATTCTCATTATTCCAACACAGAAAAAACAAACCATAAACTCTACTCCAATTTTAAGGTAAAAATTATACAACAAATATCATTGGTTTTTTTCTGTGAACTTTACAAAATATTAATAATGTAAAATATGACATGTAAATATAATATTTTAGTATAATGTCAGTTTAGCATAATGCAGGTGACAGTCTCTGAATCAGAAATTACCAGATAAAGTATGATGATATTAATGACACGATCAGAAGGCCTCGATCGATATTTATGGTTTATACATGACATACAATTTTTTATGATGGGGTAGAATGATTTATTAACAAAAAAACATATTTTGCGCTTATAAGATGCAACGGATCTAGTTCATTAATATGAGCTCTGGGAACATGTAATGTCGTTTAAAAGCCCCACGTTAATGCTTGTACGTAACCCAATTAGATAGCTTTCACAATGCATTTCAAGGAATGTATGGAACGGCATTAAACGAGTCTGACATTCTTTCAAATGAGTTTGCCTTCGAATTTATGCATGTATGTTAATCGAGGTAAATATAATAAGAACCCAGAAGAACGTTTGCATGTAGGCTCACGTAATAGATCTGTTCGTTATCCCTTGTGATGAAGCAGCTAAACATCACTATTCATTTTTCCCTTTTCATGTTTGGGGGTGCAAGTTTATTAGAATATTTTTATTTGAAATTATTTATTGATCATTTCAGATATGGGCTTAGAATTTCGACGCATTAGAATTCTTATTTTAGAGATTCAGTTGATAAAGTTCGAATGAATGAAAATTTTATCTATTTTCTTATACAATTTTTTTTCAAAGTTGTGTGTCAAAATATGTATGTATGTTATGTATATTTACATACACATATACATTAAATTACATATAAATAAAAGTTTTTAAAGCAATCACTGAAAATAAATTCTTCACATTTTCATTTTTAATATTACAAATGAAGGGTGGCGTTCCAAAAGGGCATAAGCGCTATTTTGACGATTTTTCAGAGAGATGAAAAACGTTCTCAAAAATCGAATTTTCAATTTAGGAAAAAAGAAAGACTTGCTCCCGAGATACGTCAGTGCTGAATTGGAGCGTGAAAAGTTTTATTGGAAAATGTCATTAGGTTCTGAGAAAATGGAAGAATTTTTTTTTATCAGGGCGCACGTTTTCTTAACTTTGGCCGGTGATTATTTGATTAAAATTCCAATTTTCAATTTTAGAAAAAAGCAAAATTTCGTTTTTAGCCTTTGAGTTGCTTAATCGATACAAAAAAAGTTTTATTGAAAAATGTCATTAAGTTCCAAGAAAATGGATGGGGAATTTTTTTTCTTGCCGCACGTTTTTCAATTTTCACTCGAGGAGCTGGTTTTCTCAATTTTAGACGGTAATGTATATCCTTCAATTTTCAATTGAAAGACGCAAATGTAAATTAGATATGGACTTATGGAGTTGTAAAAAGTTAAAAATGTTGCAAAAAGTTTTTAAAAAGTGCAAACTAAATTTGAAAAATTGCAAAAAAAATTTGAAAAATGTCATTATATAAAATCCCTTTTGTCAGAAGGTGTGTTACATAAAGCAATTGATTTGAAAAATTTATGTATCTGATGTTTTGAACCAATAATATCATTTTCGACAAAATGGCTCTTATGTCCTTTTGTGTCCTCCACCCTTAAAATACAAATCGTAGTTTCAATATTCCTTTTTCACTCTAAATGTCTAAATGCTACAATGGTGCTATACCAGGTGCCATTTGGCGTTTCAAGCAAACACAATTAATTTCAACTTGTCCCAGCTTTTGAGGTAGAAACTCGATCATTCTCTGCACAGTTAATCCTACAAAAACATGATTTTCGCATCGAGCTTTAATGTTCCAATGGCAGCACCTATATATCTGTGCCAAGCAAAATACAGGGACTCAGAAAAAACAGACTCAATTTTTTCAAGTCTCATTCACGCACCATCAGCTCTCACTTTTTTTTATCAGACATTTCTCATTCAAAATTTTAATTTTAGCTCGAAAATGATGACTTTCTTTTTCCTCTGAAGTTTTTTTCACTTAGAAAGTAAATAATTTGATACAAAGGCATATGAATCGCGTTAAGATCGTTGAACTGGCGCTCTCGGTGTTATTTTTTCACGTCGGGTCCGCGAGTTCCAAATATAAACTCGTATATGCGCCAGTGCTATCCATTCCCGGCCGCGTTTATTTTCTAGTCTTGTGACACGTGTACGTGAATCCTGACGGAGTTATTATTCGACAATATTCAGTATCGATCGAACCCGTATATATATTTTTTAAGTTGATAGTTTAAATTTCCCGCGAAAGAAAACCGATTCTGGGAAGATACAATCCCGTCTGGTGTTTGAACTCGAAATTACGAAAACGCAGCTGCGCGGAAATGTGTTTTTGCATCGATGTCGATATCGCGACCGGAAGGGCCGGAGATGAGTACACGATCGGACATGACAATAGCAAGGGTGATAATTGAGGGAATTTCGTCGCGTTTACCGAACCAAGTCGAAACCTTGAAATTATGTATACAAGTCCTACGAGTCATTCTGGAATCCTAGAATTATATTAGTTGACGACATGCTAGCACGTAAAGTCACTTTTACGTGTGAAAATAATATTAATTGTTGACCCACCAAGAAAAATGGCGCCTTTAAATTTATAGACATGGTGACAGCATATTTTTTTGTTAATTTCAGTGAATATCTGTTAGAATTTTGTTAATCTGTTAGAAAATCTATTAGAATCAGTAAAACCAACCAGTAAAAATGCTGTCAACATTTTTGTTCTTTTAAGCTAAAATTCTATAAATCCAGCAGATTTTTTTATCAGTTGCTCACTAATTATTGAAACTGTACCTACACTGAGAAAAAAATACTTTTGAATCTATAGCATATGCTATTGTGGTCTTCCAAAAGCAGATGCTATTGATTTATAATAATATACTATAGAATTTTCAGTATCACTGTTGATTCAAATCGGTAAACT
>JBAGKK010464506.1:0-17375 GCA_037177015.1 Euceroptres primus
CGTTTGAAGCAAGTTAATTGGTTTCAATTCACCTGACCCTAAAGCCAACTACATACATCAACATTTTCTACGAAATTCTGGAAGATTGTGAAAGATTTTAAGAGACTCTGAAAGAGTCTAGATATATCTGAAACAGTCGATATAATTTATAAGAAATTGTGAAAGTTTTAAAAAATGTTTGAAGGATTTTTGGCACTGCAATTGGATACTCGAGAGAGGTTGAATTAAAATTTACATTTCAAATCATTCATCGCGATTGGGATTTGTCTTTCTGCATTGGATTAACCATCCGCGAAGAAGCCCATGAAGAAGTAACGACTTTTTAGCGGAAGTGAAGACACTGATCGGTGTATATAGATCCAGAAATCATGATCAAGATTTCTGGCTACGCTACTGTATATAGCAATTGTATTAAGCAGGCAATCAAAGGCCGGCCGGTGAGCATTATTTATTTGTATACAACAGGCGAGTAAATTTATCGAGGCTATACAAAATGAAGGACCTACTAATACTCTATTCTACAGTCTACCAGAGAAAACTTAAAGGTCGATGAGGTCATCTCAAAAGTGACGTCACCGCTCGGCACGCCTCGTTCACAGACGGAGAACGGTTCATCGATTTTTGCGAATCGAGGATCAAGGATGTCGTCAGGACTTTGTTATACAGACATTATAGACTATCTACAATCTAGAGCCAATAACCGATTCAACTATAGTGGTTAAATGAAATCCATCAATTACGATGGAAAAATATATGATGAAGATTCAATTAGCTGCTCCAAAATGCTCCAAGTGATATATGTATTTTCAATATTTTCTCTCACGATAATTATTTCGTTCATTATATTGTTCAATTGATATTATATTGTTCAATGATTCTATAAAATTTCTCCCTCAAATCAGTCGAGTTTATTTGAATTAAAAAATGAAAACTATTAGAATATAATTGTTGTGGAACTTTATTTTTGGAGATTGTCACTCGTGGGTATTATTTTTATAGCACTATAAATACCTAAATCCACAAAGTTATTTTCTCCTCTCCTGAAGAATTATGATTTTGGCACATGAAGCATTTTGGAGTTGCAGATCTTCTCTATTTAAAAATTTTCCTTGGATTATTATAACTATTTCAAGATGCTCCAAAGAGGCTTGAATGGGATGAACTTAAAACAATCTGTTACTGAAATACATAGTTCTGGAAATATTTGATAGAAGCTTGAATCAACTAATAAAATTATAATCAAAATCAATTTCTGACAAGATTAATTCTTAAAAAATAAATTAGAAGTATAATTTAATGGTAGAAGAAAAAAAGGTAGTTCCTTCAGAAAATGTATAGCAGATAAGATTTATCCTCGAATTCATATCAATTTTTTGAGAACATGAGATTAACTTCAATGTAACGGTTTTCAAACCAAATTCAGTATTAAACGAGGCGGACATATTGTAATAAAACTGGTTGAACTATTTACAACTGGTTGCACTATTTACAAGCTAAAATTACTCTCTGTTAATAAGACTGTCACGTAATGACTAGAACTGCCAATAAAAATCTAGAAAATAACAAGGAAAATAAAATACCTCTTCACAAAAATACACATTTTTTTAAAAGGCTCAAATGTATTAAATATTTAGGTGACTACATTATTTGGAAAACAATATTGAAATTCTAAAATAAAACAAAGACCAGAAATAAAGCAAACTAAAAAAAAAACTAAACCAACACTATGTAATATCCCTTAAGGATAAACGTAATTAATTTATGCTCTTTATTAATTAAAAATTAATTCATTTTCATGTTCGTTAGTAATTTTCAAAGATAAAATCGTTCACAATAAATGGGATGTAGACACTGAAAGTAAAGGAATCATAAAACAATTTCTCTAATTATTATACTACTCTGACATGCGTATTACATAAATTAAAATGTTATTACAAGGAAGCAATAATAGCAAAGGACTCTGTTATTTTGTCTGAATTATATGCACTTATAAGATGACTATATTTTCATCTACACTAAGAAAGGCTACAAAGTTAATTCGATTTTTGTGGTAAAGATTAAGAATTAAGGTTGTAACAAAAAAGAAAATTATTCCTGTTTGAGAAAATAATCAAACTCTAAAGATCCAAATTAAAATTGAAATTATTTTTTAAAATGACATAAGCTCTTTACGTGACGCAAATTAGGTAGCGTAATCTGATGTCATTACGTTAAGCCACTTAGGTTTTTTAGCGTCAGATGAAAATAAATAATTTTATTTCTTCTGCGAAAAACTTTGGCTCTCTTCCCACTTTCTGATGTCTACATAAATGAATATTCACTGAGAACGTTTTGATTGGCTTCAACTGAAGACATACTAATTACTTTCGATGAAGTTGGAATATTTCAGTTTGAGATGTTTAAATTTAAGAGAAATATTAGTAATAAAAAAAATTAGCAATTTAATAAAAAAGAATACAAAATAAATTTCCATGTATTTTCTAATTGTTGGAACATTCTTTAAATACTGACTCAAGGAAACACTAACAAGGGTAATTATCGATATTTACTTGTATTGTTTATTTTCTTTTCTGTAGTAAAACACGTGCCATTCTAAATGTTTTTTTGTGCAATTTTTTAAACTGAAAAGCTCATTCAGAGAAAAAAAGTCAATATTGGAAAAAAATGTAAATCGAATTGATTTGTTTTTAAATAATTAAATAAAATAGTTTAATAAACTTTTGGAAACAAACTTTCCGAAATGACTTTTTACTACGAGTTTATTTCCTGAATGTGCCAAAATTTGATAAATAATCGCTTCTATTTAAAGCAGCCTTCGAACATTTGAAGTTGGAAATCTTTTTTGTTCAAAACCATTTCACTTTATCTTTTTTGTACTCGTTCATATTCGGATATCCTCAGACACGAAGCAGACGATAAAAAGTAATGTTAGCAGTATTTGATCTTTTTTGCCTAATATATTCTGAATGCACTTGGTCTTAGAGGCTTAGGGCAAAAAATTACTGACAAACTTGTAATTGTCATGGAATGCAGTCGTCCTGGAGAGCAATGCAGCTCAACCGGTTCTCAGGAGTTGTAAGTGTTAGCACGTCAACAACAATCTGACGTTTACAGTGGCATTTTCACAAATCTTGGAATACTTACAACATTGTTGGAAAATAACTAAATTTCTCCATAAAATGTCTCTTAATATGGTCCCTTCATTCACAAGTCCAATGAAGAAGTCTTCATTAATTAAAATAACTAGAGGTCATCTTAGGCTCGTAAACGTTTAAAACACTTGTCTTCTACTAACTAACCTTTACGATACGAACGTCTCCAAGCATAACAAACCCAATATAATATATTGATAAAATGTTTAATTTCTAATACTATTTTTCGAAGGCTCCTAGATGAAAGGAATCAAAAATTTAAATTTAATTTAATTTTCAAACTTTAAATACAGAAACTTTTCAAACTTGTGGATTTTCAATTCGGAAAGCTTCTAATCATGAAAGATTCCAAACTAAAAAACACTGAAATTCGACAGTCTGACCATTTTCAGAGACTTTATAATTAATCAGTTTAAATTCCGAAGTCTGAAACTGAAAAGTTTTTTTTCTAAGTAAAATCTAATTCAGTTCCATAGTGGTGACATTGGCGAGATTTCTATCTTTCTATAGCAGATGTAGTTTTTTCCTTGCAAAGTGTTGAATTAAAAACATTTGCGTTCCAGTCCTTTTTTTGCGTCATTAATCTCCGTGTGTCGAGGTACTATAAATCCTCTCGTCAGGCGGTGCAACAGTGTCAGATGTCTTTACGCTTGGAAGTTCGAAAGCAACCGAGAATGTGTGCGTTCTCTATTCCGTATTCACTATTCCGGTAGCAGCAGGAAACGCGGCGTGTGCCCATGTGTAACATATCGCTGACGGTTGTCCGACTATCTTTCTATGTGGGTAAATAAGAACCATTCAGTTGAAGCACTAAACAGCTGTAGCAATTCTCTCAATAACTCTCTACAAACAATTTGATTCAAAACTTGCATATTTTCCATTTACATACAACAACTTCATCCACTCCTATTTAAATTGTCTTTTTTTAAAAATTGTATCAATTTAAATTCGAAATCGAAAAAAATAAAATTATAACTGAAAAAATGAATCAGCGACATTTTAAAATTTGTTGCTTCGATGAAAACTAAAATTGAAGGTCCAATTGCCAGCCTTGAATTCCTAACCGTTTTGCTTCGTGATTTCGTGGTTTCCTGCGATTGTCGCAGATACGAAAATAAAACAAAGTTATCAACTTCGAGATAAATTGAAATTCTTTAAAAACTCTTTGAAAATTGAAATCTCTTCAGAACGTGAAATATATTTAAAAAGATAAGATCAGAATCAACGCCTTCCATTGATAAGATTTTGATTGAAAATTCAGATAAGAAGAAATTCTCCAAATAAATCATTTAATTCATTTCAAGTCTGAAGAATGAATTTCTGATTACCTGATTGATTGTCTCCCTTAAATTAAATCGAATTTATATAGGTCAAATAATCTTATTATTTATTGAATTAGAGTAAAAATTGAAGACCTAATACCTTGATACCAGACTCGGCCTTGCGATACCAGCTTTTGCTTCTCTGAACAGAATTTGACATGCTGCTTCAAATGTAGAACACCTTATAAATTGTCCAGGCACTTGCAGAACATTTCAACAAATCGAACCGAGATATAACTCACACATTGAAAATACTGAATCATGTTTACTATACAATCTGCACCTTCGCTTCTCGATTATCACTATTTAACACACCCAAGTTTAATTAACCAGTACACGTCTCAAGATTCAAATTGCACTCCTTTCTTACTTTGAATTTTCATTTAATAGATTCAACAAAGTATTTTCACTTCTTTTTACGAAATTTCAGCGAGGTTGTTTCTTTAGGACAAAAGCATAAAAATTAGTACTTGCTTCGCACTAATTTATTCCAAGGCTTTTTATATTTAACAATAAAATTTTAGAATTTAAAATAATTCAAAAAATTCTATTAATGAAATCTGTGTATAAAGATAAGTTCTTTTTTAATCAGATTCCAAAATTCAAAATATTATTTAGAAAAATCTTTAGGAAACTTTTTAATCCTAGAATAGTTTGAATAATCATGAAAAATTGAGGAAAAGAGGAATTTTGAGATACAGCCAGGTCCACGAAATTCAAGAATGATTTGCAGTAATATAAGATCTAACTAGACACTGAAGGCGGGGAATGATACACCGCAAATGGGTGTTTATTACTAGAATCGGATCGCGTTTCAATCTACTTTAGCGTATAGAGGTCTGCGCACGACTAAGGATATTTCACTGCTTCATAGGGGCGCATAAACATTCAACTTCTACCTAGGAACATTGAAGCCTGACAATGTGTATGCACTCTGCATGGTTTCTGCGTCTGAATAGGTAGTTAACATACCAGCTTAAATGTGAAGAGAGGGGGGAAATGCGGTAATAAGTGAATCATACTTGTTTCCCGAATATAATACGCCTTCAATTAGAAATCATTGTGCCGCAGTAGGACCCTAAATTTTGCATCTCAAGAGAAATTACTTTCAGAAATAATAATTTTCAATTTCCTAGAATAAACTCTGGAGGATTTTAGAAGATTCTAGACGATTTTAAAAGATGGATCCTGGTAGAGTCAACTAGCCTGGATTTTCTCAACCATTGATACTTTCTCAACGTAGGTTAGATAATTAAACAATGAAACAGGACCTTCAAATCTTTGTTGAAGACAATTAACTATTTTCCCATAAGTATACACCAAAGATGCAAATAATGCATGAATGTATTCGTTTAAACATCTTTTGGTTTTTAACCTCTCCTACAAATTATTAACATTAAAATTAAATATTTATTTAAAAATAAATTTTTTAACTCGAATTCGAATATTACTCACAAAACCGCTGGACGTTCTATCCCTTCGATTGGCCATTTTGATATTTAGGATTTTCTATCTGCGATGCATGTCCTGTTTTCCTAAATAAAAATTCGATAATCAGATATTATTAACAAAATAATTTCAGTATATTTTTAGTGTAAGCATGTAATAGTTATTTTATTATCCATTACTTATGTATTTTTTATATTCTGAAACTATTTATCCATTTTTTTAAACATTTAGAGAAATATTCCTTTATTAAAAATCATGGGAAACGATTTAGTATATTCATTCTCACTCATTATTTTCTTCACATAAAGAAATGAAGTACAACACATTTATGTTTACGATTCTGCTTGAAGTTGAAGTAATGAATCAAATTCACCCCAAAGACTTGATGCAGTCACTTGAACTGCATTCAAAAGGCAAATTTGACATTGGTCACTCTGCAATTTCACTTGAATGGTTCAGTATGTATGTAGCAACCGTCTGTTACTCTCTTTGACAGACACTCCATTAAAGATACTTTCTTACAAAACTCAATATTAATTCATATAAATTTTAGTTCCGATTACTTTACTATTCCATTTTTCATTTTAAAAATGCTATCATTTTGAAAAATACTTATAAATTATATTGAATAGAATTTGTAGGTGCCTTTGACTATTACTAGGAATAAGGATTCTGTTAAATATTTTGCAAAGTCATTAAAAGAGATTGACAATCTTTCTTAAAATTAGAAAATATTCAACAAGTGACCCAGGAGGAGGAAGTACATTCAAAAGCATCTTTAATTTGTCGTTAAACCATGATATCACCCCAAAAATTGTATTTTTAGCATTTAAAATAAGCAGACCTTGAAGAGAGCGACTTATTCATCAACAAACATAACTTGACCATTGATCTAAGGTCGACTACTTTCTCAGGACTAATAGTCATCGAAAATGGAAATTTCAACATGTACAAATATCTGCATAGAATTAAAAAATAGGTAAAATACAATATACAGAGTGCAGAAATAAGAAAATCCTAAATTTTTGTATAAGGCTTTGTGTTTCTTTTGGGCGCTTTCTTATAGTGTATACACATTTTGGTCAATTTATGCGTGCATTCTAACATAAAAGCTCCTGACCTAAATGTCAATTCCTTAAATTCATTTAACCTGAATAAATAAATATTAGAAAAAGAAGCTAATAGTAATCTTTTCTTGCAAATTATAAAAGTGGAAAGTAGAGTGTTGAAGAGATGAAAAAGTGAATTCCTCTCAAATATAAAATGTCGTTTTCCCAATCGAATTATCTTGAAAATTGCGAGTAAACGTAAACAATAAACCATTGTATTTACCTCAGACGAAAAGTTTGTGAAATGTAGAGCTCAACAGCAGGCACGAGTCACAAACACTTCGGTCAAATAGAAGTGTTATTTATTATTCATAGAGGGCAAATATTTGTAAGAAAAGGATCCACTTGTGATGAAAAATAAACGGGAAACTTTAAATTGTAAATTGTTTAGTGGGTTTCCCAAAAATGAAGACAAACTTTTAGATGAAAACAATTTGGTTAATTTTCTTAATTAGCTAGAATCTTGTTCGGTCACTATCAAGACTTGCGTATAAAACACATTTTAACTACCGGGAAACGAAATTTATTTCACATGTTTCACTATCGCTGAGAAAACTCGTCACAACACAAAACATCGCTTAACCTCGTTGTTAAAGCCGCGTACAACCACGTACAACCTGCTTGAAAAAGCCCGTTAACTTACAGACGGACCTGTACCATTTCAACCTGTTCCATTTCCATTTCCCCGCACCAGTCTTGATTGTTTGCCCCTACTCTCGAGAAGGCGTTTGCGCAGATAGTTTACACGCAAATCAAATATGTATACTTATGTGCATGCGCAAATGCCTACTGTGTAACTTCAAATTCCCCTCCGCACGTCCTGTATCATTTTAATACTCCCCACGAGGTCTTGAAATACAGTCGGACCTCCAACATATAAACTTCCATCATGTCATATTCCCCTCATCTGCTGCCCCCACCATTAGCCGTTAATAGTAGATCATAGTAGTTGACGCTTGCGCAGATGGTGTCCAGCGTGTACACATAACCTACACATAGTTTACACCTACACATGGATACATACGTATGTGCGCAAATGCCTGCTGCGCAACTTCCAATTTCCCCTCCGAGCTACCACCATCAAGTAATAACTCCCCCTGAAATTATTACATGGTGGAGGTCCGACTGTAATGAAAGACATGCCCCTTGAAGCACCCGACCCATGTGGGCAGAAAACGACGGCGTAAAGCAGAAACTCATGAAAGTGAAAGGGGCAGACAGATCTATATGTCTCTTTCACTCTCATGATTTTCTGCTTTACGCCGACGTTTTCTGCCCACATGGGACGGAAAGTTGACATTTCAACAATAAACAACGGAAACGATTGTACGAGTGACGCTTAATTTAAAAGACTTTTTCCAAAGGAATATATCAATCGGTGACAGTAATTTAGGTTAGGTCAACTTTGGTCTTCTCAAGGGGCCGTCCCATGTTGGCAGAAAATGGCGGCGTAAGCAGAAACTCATGAGAGTGAAAGAGACAGACAGATCTATTTGTCTCTTTCAGTTTCATGATTTTCTGCTTTACGCCGACGTTTTCTGCCCACATGGGACGGCCTCTTGAGACGAAACTACAGTCGGACCTCCACCATGTCATAATTTCAAGGGGAGTTATGAAATGATGGTGGTAGTTTGGAGGGAAGATTGGAAGTTGCGCAGCAGGCATTTGCGCCCACACGTATGTATCCATGTGTAGGTGTAAACTATCTGGGTAAACGCCGCCTCGAGAACAGAGGCAAACGATCAAGACTAGTGTCGGAAAATATGAAATGGTAGAATATGACATGGTGGAGGTCCTACTGTAATTTTTTCGCTTAACCCTTTTAATTTCAATGAAAAGAATAGAAACTACATTTTAATCAAATTTATGAAGAAAATATTTCTAATTTTAGAATTTATTTAACATACAGTTGGACTTTGAACTTGTGGACTTCCACCATGTCAACTTCCCCTCAACTGGTGCTCCAACCACAAGCCGCTATGGTAGGTTTTTGTATTTTGACGCTTACGCAAATTAATTACGTGTACACATGTATACATAGGCAAATGCCTCCTGCGCAACTTCATTTTCCCCTCCGATCAACCTCCAAATTTGAACCACTCCCTCCAAAAAGTTGAAGTGGTGGAAATCCATCTGTACAGTCGAGCCTCCACCATTTCAAGATTTCAGGGCGAGTATTAAAAGATAGTGGTTGCTCGGAGTGGATATTGGTAGTTGCGGAGTAGGTATTTGCGCACACACGTATGAATACATATGTGGGTCTAAATTAACTGCGTAAACGCCTTCTCGAGAGTAGGGGTAAACGAACAAGACTATTTGCGGGTAACTGGAAATGGTGGAGGTTCGACTGTACAATCGGAATTCTAACTTGTAAACTTCCACCATGTCATATTCCCCTCATCTGCTGCTCCCACCATTAACCGTTAATAGTAGATCATAGTAGTTGACGCTTGCGCAGATGGTATCCCGCGTGTATACATACCTACGCATAGTTTAAACCTACACATGGATACATACGTGTGTGCGCAAATGCCTGCTGCGCAATTTCCAATTTCTCCTCCGAGCTACCACCATCAAGTAATAACTCCCCCCAAAATCATTACATGGTGGAGGTCCAACTGTACGTGTATGCTTTTCAGTAGATGAGAAAATCCAACCAATCATAACGTCGCATTTGATAAATTTGCCCAATTAAGAAAAAGGCGCTATTTTGAATTTTCATACTTTATAAATCTACAAAATAAATTAAATTAGTTAATGGAAAGCAAGTGATCAAGTATTTATTCTATTTAAATCTTTTTATATAAAATAATTAAATAAAAACAGATTTCTGAATTCAATTATACTATTATCACTATAATTGTGTGCAGTTTTGCAGTTAATAGCAAATTGATAAAGAAAATAATATTTGGCATAATCAATACTCTGGAAATTGTTTTTTTGTTTTAGAAATTTAGGGGGTTCTACTGCATTATAAATTTTTCAAGTGAACCTTTTTAGAATCCTGTAAGTCTTTGGATATCGATTTGAGAAAAAATACAAGCACAAGAGAAGCTTTTCATTGGATGCAAAACATTTATTTCTGACTTTGATTTCAAATTAGGTGACTACTTCTGTAAACAGAGAATGATTATACCTATTTCTTTCGGCAGCATCATTAATGTACAACGTTAGTATATAAATCTTTTCATCATTTCATCCCTTTTTTTAAATATATCTGATACATGTTGAAATTACAACGAATATAAGTAATGAAAGTTATATAAAGTAGAGTCCATTACAGTTTGATGCAAAAAAAAACTTAGTACAACTACAAAAATATATCTCTAAATGTAAACGCAACATTTTAAACAAATCGTAAGACAATGACGCTGCACGGTCTCATAAGTGTACAGTGAATTTTCACTTGCTTTTTTTTTTATCAAAAGCAGAATTCTTCTTCGTAAATTTAATATCTCGTTATTATTAATTACGCACACAGATACTGATTGAATTATTAATAACAATTTCTAAAACAAATTTGTTCAAGAGGGCGAACAATAAATTTCAAATGCTAAGTACATAATCGCTCATTGCGAAAATGTCTTCAAAAATGTGAATATAATTTTGGTTTCATACCAGTATGTAATCAACTAAAACGTCTGAAATACGAATAAGTTTTCTTTGAGCACAGTTTTTTAAATACCAACGACAAATTTTGGTTTCGGTCCCTGTGCGTAAATATTTGTAATAAAAAATTGAGTCGGTGGTTTGAGTGACTCAGAACTAATTAATAATCTCACGACGTTTGCCTAACTGCCTATTTTTGAAACATATTGATAAATAGGTCGAGTCAAGGCTTGCATAAACTTAAACCTTAAACCCTTGGATCTGATATCATTTTAAAACGTCAAGTTAAAGCATTGTCGTTTAGTTATACTATTTCACCACTTAATGCAAGCTCCAATGAAATATTGCGACTAACTTATTACAAATTGAAACAAAATAGACTACGAGGTGGCGTACAAGGCCTTTCGGGCCTTAAATACCTTTAAAGGCCCGGTTACATTGTAAGAAGAATATGCGTAACCACTTTGAGCCATTTGGAACTTGCAGTATGAGGAAATGAAATAGTTATCTAATTCCACAATTGCTTATCGCATAATACTCCTTTTAAAAATTCTTAATCGTAGATGTTAAAGAATCGTTATACCCTAAAAACATGCAAAAACTATGCTTCTGTTTTCTTGTGAACGCTTACTGTACTGCAGAGGTCTCTCGATTCTTGGCAATTGAAAGAAAATTCCAAATATGTAACAAAAAACTGATGCTAGGGAGACTATCGCGTGCTAATTATAGTTTCTCTAAACGAAAGCGTTTCTTGAAATCAAATCAGACAAAATTGCCGTCTAACATGTTTATAATTGACTGAAAATATTTCCATTCGCAGATCCGCGGGTTATGTACCATAAAATAATAGGATTAGAATAAAAATAATTATTCAAGATCGTTATTTGAATTGTTAAAAGCTTCGGAGGTCTAGATCTTGCCTTAAAAGGAAATCAATTACCAATATCAGACTAAGTAATCTGCATTTTTTGTTAAGTCTTTTGTGTGGTTTTCCTGAAAATCCTATGTTACATGCCTCCAGTGCGAAAAAACATTGTATGCTGTTTCGCGGCAAATTACAAATATGTATAATCATCCATTCGCACATTGGTAACTATGTACAAGCTACACGTACATACGGTAATAAAGTATTAACGAATAAGTGAAAAAAGAATCATACGATCGATCTTACTGAAGGCCATTTCAGCGCATTAAGTTTCGAGAAACACAGTAATATTGCAAGAGTACAAAGAACATATTTCTCGATGTAATAAAATAATATTATCTGAGTCATGTTCGACATTCTCGAAAGTATTTTCTTGTAAAAGCGATATTCATAAAACGTCAAGATTCCGTTGCAATTATAGCAAAGTTGCGTGTATCATTTAAATTTTCAATTAACTTTAATAGAATAAGTAAAGGACTTCAGTCCAATATTTTCTTATATAATTATTTTTTGCACTTAACTCGCTGTCTTTTGAATCTGTTAACCAAGTTTTGATTCCTACAAACGAATTAAACGTACAATATTTCTTTATATACAAGTTTACTTATATACACATCGTTTAAACTGTTCTGTGAATGTTATTAATTAAAGTTAAATTCTGAGTTAAAAAAATCTTGCTCTTCCGTTTTTCATTTATAAAGTTGTATTCATATCGAAACTTGGACTGCTTGAGAAAGGAGTGGATAAATACAAAATTACACAGCCTCTCCACGAATTACTTTAACATAAATATCCTTTGCTTTAATTGCAACGAGTTCACGAGAGAGATGTAGACAAATGCTTCGTCGATTTAGCATATTTTGTCTCACTCCGTTGTCGAATTTTAAACAACCGTGCAAAACTTTGATATCCGACTTGTTTTTCTTTTCTTTATGTTACAGTTACTCGTCGAAGATATCAAGGGCACTTGAAAGTCCTATAAATTCACATTTTCAGACCCTATCCTTTACTTCCTTAAATAGCGATTAAGATAAGCATAGGTCACTATCGTGAAGTGTTCGCATCAGTCAACAAAAGCTCCAACGAGTTGTACCTTTCGATTTCTAAATCCCGAATGCGATTTAGGTGCTGGTTCAGTGTATTGGCAGCAACCGGATCGCAAGGTGCAACATTAGGAGAAGTAGCACCGATCGATTTAACAACAGTTACGATGAAATTGGACCATTCCTCGACGGAAGGATCATCAGTAGGGAAAGATGCTTCTACTTGCTCCAAAAGCGAAGCGATAACCGAGACACCAAACTGAAATGCAGTTTATTAAATTATTTGAGATTTATAAATTAGTAATGATGAATCAATAATAGAGGTTTTCAATTAAATGTAAGGCAAACCTTATTCGTTAAAGCAAAAGCTAAGCTGTTAGTCTTTGTCGGTTGACTGGCAGATTCCGTAAGAGCCTTCGCTAGTTGAAGAAGAATCGAGAAATCTGTTTCAATCTGAATCCATCTTCGGAATTCAGAGTAAAAGTTTACTAACAAGTGTGAATCTCTGCGTCCGATGATGACCAACCCACGCAGTAAGCCAGTCCATAGTTCTCCTAGTTGACTTTTATATTCTGTCACACTTAGAAATGGTAAGAATCGAAGCAAGAGAGTCTGAAAATAATTATTCATTGATTTACATATCAAGTTCAAGAGTAACTGGAATATTTAATATTATCTGAGAATGAGCTACGTACTTTGCCTTTTCGAATACTTAACATTCCAGCTAATTTATCCTCTTTTAGTAATTGTAAAAGGGAGGACAATATCATGGAGATTAATTCTGGCACTGTCTTTTTCACAACTTTAGGTTCGCCATCGTTCTCTTGTTGCTCCTGCTGTTGTTGTTCTGCGAGTAAAGCTAAAGGATTGTTCACGTCTTCGAGCTTCAATTGCAAGATGTAAAGCTGAAATAGAAAAATAATCGTGACATGTATCTTGAAAAACAATGCATGATACTTTCAATTAGGAAATAAAAGACAAGAGCCTTACCCTCTCAATTTCTAAAAGTAGCTGGCGCGTTTTCTTCGTATCTTTCTGATGAGGTGGAAGCGTCTGTTGAGGATCGCTGTTAGGAACAATGTCCATGTCAATTATTTTTCGAGGAGCTGTCACACTTCCACATTGAAGTTTTCCCAAAGAATTCTCAAACTGCGTTGGTGTGTAAACCACTTTCGTAAATGTGTGCTGCGTCTGCTCTCTGTCCCTGTTTTAATAAATTAGAAATGAATTAAAAAATTTCTGTACTAATAACAGGGAGGTCTATTTTTTGAATATTTACCTAGAATCTTTATGATGTCCGTTGCGATGCGTCTTGTCCTTATTAGGATCTTCATTTTCGTTTTTCTTATTCTGCCGATCGCAGAACACGGTATAATAATAATCATCGACATAAGGCTGATTAGTATTAAGTTGAAGCAGCTGAATATTATTTAACCATTGTTTTTCACGACTACTCATGAGACCCGCGTATTCATCGTACTCCCTTGATCCACTTAAGCCATTGAGACCCTGTGCATGATGATGATGGTGGAATCTCTGGTTATTGTGATTTTGATTGTGATACGGAAATTGATTGTTTTTAAAGAAGGGCTGATGATTTCCCTGCTGCTCGTTGAGGTGAAACGGCCTATTCTGATTTCTCTGATTTGCAGAATGCAAAGGGTGCTTGTGCTGCTGGTGATTCACTTGATTGTTGGCAAAGGGCATCATTGGATGTTCCGGTCGCAGGAACTGCAATGGTCCCATATTTGAATTAGGTGGCTGCTATAAAAATTCGTACATTTGATTATCAATTTAATTAATTAAACCAAAGAAGAAATGAAGATTTATAAATTTTCAATTTAGAAGAGAAATACTTACAGGAAAATTGCCCAACGGAAAGTTGCTATGCATCGGCTGTCTTTGACCACCATGCTGCATCATTAAATGCGGAGGCAACGGATATCTCAATAAATTTCCTCCTTGGTCTAATGAAGAAATAGAGGAAAAGTTAGAAATTAATTTCACAGCTGAAAATTTACAGCAAATTTTTTAAATTTTAAATCTAGAAACTCTTTTTTTGGAATCTGGATTTAGTTGGAAAATAAAGATAAAATGGTGTAATTGTAATACTTACTGGGCATTCTGTGATTCGGCATGAATTGTGGATGAGGCAGTCTAAGATTAGGAGGAAGAACTACTGGAGGCGGGCCAGGTAAAGGCAGACCCGGAGGAAATCTTGGTGGTGGTATGCCATTGATCTGAAGCTGTTCATTGATGGATATCGAGTCAAAAAATCCTCCTGGCTGTTGATGCGATGGAGGCTGAGAGGGTTTGTTGAGTCCAGGAGGAGGTCTGTTGGCAATGAGACCTCGCTCCAGTTCTTCGACAGTACACACATTTTTCAAGGTGGAGGTCAAGGGTGGCTTGGGCTTTGGCAACGGAAGGTTCGTTGGACTGTCCCAAACGCCTGGTCGAGGTATGATGCCTTCCTTCTCATCCAACACCAGATGGGAGAGGCTATTCTCAATATCAACATCCGAATCATTCTGCTGAAATTGAGAGAAATTGTGATTATTTCTTCATGATATAAGCTTTGATTTAGTTACTTATGTAAAAGTCAACTTTAGTTTATTCAAAAGCTTAATATGTTGAGAAATAGAGCTTGATGTTTTTATGTTAACCTTAATTGAAGAAGTTGAAGTATTCGAGGAATTTTGATGAATCGGTCTAGACGATTCAGTTATTTGGGCTAGTTTCTCATGATCTTGTTCCCAATCTCCGACTGGTGCCTCGGATCCGAAAGTTTCATCGTTGAGTGCATCGTAATTTTCTTCTTCTCCAAAGTCGTCTTCTTCTAAGGGGCCATAAAGTCCTTCCTGCTATGAAAAATATCTTAATTGGTCGCAATTACTATTTCCTTTTTACATTTACATTAATGTACAGTCATGAAGGAAACACGTCATTAATACACAATTAGGTGACGATAATCACTTAATAGTCAATCTCTTCTCAACTGCGATAATGTAAATTTTACAGAACAATTAATTTTGGGATATTAAAATATTCATTTATTTATAATATTGAGAATTAGCTTATAGATAAAAATTCAAACAGATTCTAAAACATTGCATCAATTTTTGCTCAACCTTAAACAAGATTTGTGCAACTGTTTGCAAAAGGTATAATAATAAAAACAAAAACAAATAAATAAATAAAATAAAAACCGTAACCTGAGTAGAATTGGTTTAAGTTTTCATAAAATTAAACTTACAAATAAATAAGAATCCTAATTCAGAAAATAATCGAAGGTTAGTTATTAAATCATAAGGTTATTTATAATCCGTAAAAGAGCAGATAAAGATTAGTAATTAATTAAATCTAGGAAAGCAGTATAAAATCTGTAAATAAGTAGAAGTTTTACAAATCGTATAACTAAATGAAATCTGTAAAATATAAAAATCCCGGATAAGGCATGTCTTCGGCGTTATAAAAGTGGTCTGAAAAAGATGATTATCCAAGAAATTAAGAAAGTTAAGGAAGTACAATTCCTCGAAGAAATGAAACACCGCCTTCAAGAATGATAATAAAAATATTTTCTCTTGAACGACGAATAGGTAGTACAAGTTATTGACCTTTCCAGGGCGGGGGTACCGTGGGGATACCCAGAAGACAGGTTATGTCTAGTACATTCGCGATCAAATATCTGGAGAAGACCGATTAACATACCAAGATTTGTTACGATATTCGATATAAGAACTATAAGAAAGCATTTAAAAACACTCAGAAACTCTCGTTACTTATTCTAGGAAATAAAGTAATGCAAAACAACCGTGAAAATCAAACTTGCTGGGTCAATAATAAAATATTTTCTGATTGAGAACTGGAAGTTCCGACGCAGAAAAAACGATTTGTTTAGACACACAAAACTCTTTCACTAGGAAACAAAGAGATGCGAGTGTGCTTGGAAAATAACGAGGGAATTTTACTCACCCGGTGCGATGTATTGAATCCGAAAAAAGAATCTGCCATTTGTTGCAATTAAATTCACAAAATGTCATGTTCCGATTAAACGTCAAGCGCTGAAAAGACATTTGCCGTCATGGCGGTCTCTTGGCAAGATTTCATTGAATACTTTATAGATGGCGATAGTTGTACCACGTATTGCTGAATTTAATTGGCAGATGGCACCACGTGTTTTGTTTACTGTTCTTTCTTTGCTTTCTTGCAGTGGTTTGTGATTTTTCAAGATTTTTAAAGTGTGTGTTGCAAATTTGTGCAAAGAAATGATTTCCCTGTGGAAATCAATAATTATTTCCTCTCCTGCAGCTTATAGGTGGGCAGTGAAAAAATGGAAGGTCAGTTTTTTAAACTTGCTTATTCTTTTTTTAGTCTTTTACAGTTTTACTTTACAAATTTTTCATAGGAACAAAAGAGAGATTTTTAACTTCAAACTTAACCTTTTCCCCTTGTCTAAAAATTCTGAAAATATTCAGTCAATTTTTAACTGAATTTTTGCCGTAAAAATTTGTTTAAAACTTTTTTTGAGTTTTCTCAGCTTCTATTGAATATATATCATACCTTGTAACCATCACCTTACGTGATGTGGAATACTCCACTTTGATCCAATTCACATATTTATTTTGCATGAAAATTCGAGAAAATCGAAAAAAGTTAGCGATTCCAATTGGAATCACTTGGGCAGAAAGGGTTAATTACATAAAATGATAATTAATTTACCTATGCACGCACACACTTTTGTTTGTGTGTGTGTATAATATGTTTTA
>JBAGKK010464617.1:0-37331 GCA_037177015.1 Euceroptres primus
CCCTGAAATTGAACAACTGCTAAACCATTGTGATCCCGGAATTATATAATTATAACGGTAGATAACGGTCAGGGAAATTGAAAAATTGTTCAGGAAAAAGTCAGGGTATTTTGTAGCAACCCTGAATGAAATCAAGAGAAGCGTTCTAGCGTTCTGGAAATTTTTAAAAACCTGAAAAAGTCCTTGAATTTTTTTTTACTCAGAAAAACCTGGAAAAGACCTTAAATTTCACTCATAGTCCTGAAATTCTTATCTCTATAAATTTGAATTAGTATTTTTTTGGAATATCTGGGCTGCTACAGGTCATCAGAAAATTCTTGAAAGACAAAGAATTTAAAAATGGTCAGGAAAAGTCAGGAAAAATCTTCAAAGAGTCAGGGAATTTTTTCTGATTCAACAAATTATAATTATATCTCAATAAGTTATAATTGTAATTTAACAATTATTATAATTATATAATTATAATATTACCGGGATCACAATTATATAATTATAAAATCAAGGATCACAGTCAATTCCCTATTCCCCTTTTTCCCCCTTTCCCTATTATTCTCCAAAACTCTTAAAATCGCTTTTCTTAGAATTCCGTGTCTTTTTCTCTCTTTTTATATTCAAATTTTCCAATAACTTTCCTAGAATTATGAGAAATAGAAACTTGTGACTTTCAAAAACTCTTTTAATGTTTTCTTTAATTTTCGATGATTTCTAAATTTTCAAAATCTATGAGTGTCTTCTAAAATCTCTTTAAATCCTCCAGAATCTTTAAAACTGATTTAAAATACTCAAAAATTCTCCAAAATATTTTAGACTGTTCTAGAATCTTTTGGGTACTCCTACAATAATCTTTTAAAATAATATTCCAAAATTGTTTAATATTCAACAACATACAGGTACTACACATTTCCAGAATCTTCTAAAAATTTTTTAAATACTCCCGTAACCTTCTACAATATTTTCTAGAGAATCTTTTAGAATCCTCCAAAGCCTACAAAAGATTACGGAAATTCTCATAAATTCTTTCCTATCTTCAAAATTTACTTGAAATCTGCAAAAATTCTTCAAAATATTCTAGACTGTTTTAAAATCTACAATCATTCAGATTCTTCTGGATTCTCCTAAAAACCGTTAGAATTTTCTGGATTCCCATAAAATAATCTTTTATGTACAATCCTAAGGAATTCTTAAAAATTCTTTAATATTCTACCAAATATACGAGAATGTTCCAGAATCTTCTAAAATCGTCTAAAATCCTTTAGAATTTTCTGGATTCTCATATCTTTTACAATCTTTTACAATCTTAAGGAATTCTTAAAAATTCTTTAATATCATACAAAATATACGAGAATTTCCAGAATTTTCTAAAATCGTCTAAAATCTTCTATAAACTCTTCAAGAATATTCTGAAATGTACCTAAAGTTTTGAACGTTCAAATGAACAAACTTTTTTTTTCTGAACTCAAATTTATCTTGAAATTTCATTTAATCTACAAAATAAAAGGAAATATCATGATCTTATTTAACATTACACTAGTTTCTATAATAATAAATCAATATTTTAGAAGAAATTTGAGTTTTGAAATGAAATGAAACAACAAATTTCATTCATTTGAACACGTTCAGAACTTTAAGCACATTATTCTGAAATGCATTAGAATTTCTAGAATTCTGAAGAATACTTTAGAACTCTCTCAAGTCTACAGAAAAGACTCTAATAATCTAATGATCTATCTATCTAATAACTAAAGATCTAATAATCTTCTAGACTGTTTTCAGAATCTTCCTAAAATTCTGTAGATTTTTGGAAAGTCTTTAAAAAATGTCTGGAAGAGACATTTTAGAACATTATGAAGAGATTTTAGAACATTATGGAAGCTTTTTGGAACAATCAGGAAGTCTCTTTGAAAGATTTTAAAACACTCAAAAATTTAGATTATAAAGAATTTTTTGAGATTTTGAAAAATTTAATGAATCTACAAGTGGTTTATGGAAAATAAAAATATACTTAAAGATTTTAAAAATTTGTTGAAAACTCCAGAAGTCATGAAGGATCTTCGAACATTCAAGAGCATTCCGAAGATTCTGAAATTTTAGAAATTTGAGGAGCGTTTTATTAGATTCTAGACAAGAATCTAAGATTTCTGACGATTTTTTTAAGATTCTGGAGAATTGCAGCTTCTTTCGTATTTTTAAAAGAAAAAAATTTTCCTCCTTTTTATCTTTAATCCCCTTTATTGAAAAAGAAATCCCCTATTTTCCCTGAAATTGAACAACTGCTAAACCATTGTGATCCCGGAATTATATAATTATAACGGTAGATAACGGTCAGGGAAAATGAAAAATTGTTCAGGAAAAAGTCAGGGTATTTTGTAGCAACCCTGAATGAAATCAAGAGAAGTCGTTTATCAATTGCTTTAGTACGCTTATTTAGTAGAAAGCTACTGATTCACTTAGTATTCCTTACTAATTAGTTTAGTTAGGTTACTAAATGAATTTGTAGTTTTTTACGGTAAAATTGTAATTTTTTATTAAAGACTAGTAAAAACGCCTAATAAAGTAATTGATAAACGACTTAGTAGAAAACTTGTAATTCTTCTTCTACAATATTTGTTTAAAAAATAGATTTTGAGCTCATACAGATAAATGCAGTTAACTAAACGCCAGAATTTCATAAACCGCATAATAAATATTTTATATGGTTCATTTATAATTGTGTAAATTATTTCTATAGTACAGGTTCAAGAAAAAAAGATTTTTGCCATGAAAGTTTATGGTAATAATTGAAAAATGATGCCTGGAAAAATTTATTTTTTACCTAAAGAACCTGGAAATGTCCTGGAATTTTTTAAAGGAGAAACGCTAGACGTTCTGATTTATAACAAATTATAGATATATTTTTCTAAGAGCACAGGAGAAAGTATTTTGCATGGACTGAACTGTTTACCAAACCTCTCGGTACAATGCAAGGTGCAGCTCAAGAGAATGACCCGAAAACACAAGAAGTGTTACGGTCACGGACTTGAGAATTTACCAAGCCGTGCGGTACAGAATAAAAAAATAATAAAAAAAATAATCTTGTCATATGTATAAGTTCTACAAATACATTAAACCCACCAACTAATATGCTTCATATACATACAATTTTAATGGTAGTAACTTACGAAACTAAACTACAGTACGCATACATAAATAAACCTCTTACTATGACTAAAACATATAAAACTATATCGCTATAACCGACGAATCGCACGCACAACGTTGGGAGTTTGTTTTTGTTTGTTTTGAAAAACCATATTTATTTATCAAGTTTTGTTATATACATCAAAAGGCCAGTGAAAAAAAACCCCATCTGATATATTACAACGTTGGGAGTATAGATTTGAATCGTCCTTATATACTAAGAATGTATCATCACTTGTGAGAAAGAAATTACAGGGGCGGATGAAAATGTCTTCGTGCTTGGGACTTAAACAATTTTTTCACCAAACATTTTTGTATAATCTAAGAAACCAATCACTAAGGATAAAATAAAAATAAGTTTTATAAATAAAATTCGTAAGACACTTTCTCGAGTTATCAATTAACAGAGTTAAAATTAGATTGCAAATGCTAAAAAATATTTTAGTATGAATAACCTGAATTTCTAATTTTTTAATTTACTTCAGGAACAGTAATAAATAATTATAGCTTATTATTAAATTATAATTATAGGAAGAGGTGAAAAATATTAAAACAACTTCTGAAAGACTAGCATGGCCAGACTCTTTGTGTTGATTAGAAAATCTCTACTGCGCATGAGCGGGATGTTCATGCGAGTTCGCTTTTAGGTATGCCCTTTATAGTTTTTACCGAACGGACCGTAATTCGTCCATTCCAGCTCTGAAAAGATTCTCTGAATAAAAGTGAAGCCTCTGGAAAGTAAATACGAAAATTTAATGCGCCTATTTTGAAATTTTCAATTTATCTTGGAAGAAATTTTATTTTGTTGATGGTATTTTCTGTCGAATACTACCTCATTTATTGTATTATTCTCCTTAATTATTACCTTCTACCTCTTACATTGCACGACTTGAAAAATTACAGTGCTACTTTATATTTTTTAATGTACATTACACAATATACTCCTAAAAAACTATTAAATAATACTCATACTAGAAGAAATTATACCGAAACGCCACTATATTCAAATTTTACCACAACTTTCGGTAATGATTACCGAGCAAATTTTCTCCGTGTAATTACGTCGGTTTGAACTTTCGTCAAGAGCCTCAACATCTTTCATCTGAAGAAATGTGTGAAAAATAGTACAACTTGTGGATTTTATTTGAGATATAAATAAGCTTCCTCCAATGAGATTTTTCTTGTTGAATATCTCATTAAAAATTCCATTCAGCATAATTATCGATCAATGTCAATTATTTTCTCAACTCTTGTGGTGACATACTTTCGATTATTTTTTCCTAAGGACATCTGGTTTCAAGAGCCTTCTTTAGATGGAACTTTTTTACCACAGTTATTTCTATTCTTACAATAAATATTATTCGCTTTGCTCTTATAAAGATCAGTAAAAATTAGTAACAATAATAATAAAAAATGTAATTCACATTGAGGCAATGAAAGTTTATTTTTAAGTGGTTAGCTAAAGTGAAGTTTACTTTTAGGAGATAAGAAGATTGCTTGTAAAAGACCTGTAAAAGACATGGAGTTTAAAAAAAAACAGATCAATGTACACTTTAATCCTTTAATGTAACGAGGATTTTCTATCTGCTAAATATGTTTAATCCACCTGGGTTAAATATGCATTAAAGAGTCTTGGAGAACCACTTGATTCCAAAACGATTAAACGATGCAAAACCTTCGATCTTATAGTATTGACTTTATCAAAAACTAAGTATGACTGAGAAGTAAAATGCTGAGAAGTGATAGACAAAACGTAAAAGATAATGAACCGGTCTGAAGACTTGGTCTTAATGGACTTAGACCTTAAACGACTGTCAATTCACCATCTTTTACATTTATTCTCTGCACAGACATTTATGTTAATTTGGAATTTTATATCAGTTTTCATGTTTTTTTTATTATGAGGAATAAATCGTCCAAATTCGGAAACTTTAATCTCAATAAATTTGTTTTTTCGTGAAAAAGCAAAAAGTCAGAAAATGCAATCTATCGCGATAACACTAGACTTTGTGAATGCTGTCGAATGTGTCCTGTCTTCAATCGAATGACGTTTCGGAAATTCTCTCTGTGGAGGGATTTACGGGACTAGTTCACGATTCGAGTCATTGAATCTGTAATTACTGGGGCTTCGGTGACACTGACGCCTTCCGTCGATCCCAGAGATTACGGTGTAAACTCAACCCAAAGATAAAACAGGATAACGCTTCGATCACTTGATATGGGTTGATGTTCTGGTATAATCGGGACTACACGGGTACATGTTTACAAGTTTGACATTGTAGAGTCTCTTTTACAAGAATTAAGCCATCGTTAAGTCATTAAAGCCACCATACATTCTACTTATCTGCATACTAAACTGACTAGCCTTGGTATAATAAATCAGGGAGATCAACTCTTCTCGAATTCGTACTTATTCACTCCTTTGTAGGAAGGACGAAGAAATTATCTTTGTAGCAGCAGAGAAAAATGGCATTTTTTCTGAAAGCTTTGGAGACGCAGAATCCATTTGTCATCGTTTTTCCCTTTTTCTGACTGACGAAACGGTACCACTACCAATCACCCGAGGTCAAGTTCCTAGGTAAAAGTGTCTAAAAGTGTCTCTGGAGTGGAGAAGAAAAATAAGATGGAAAGACAGAAAGTGTAAAGACTGAAATGTGAAACTCGTTATCCATCGACCTTTTGGTAGTTTGTCTCTGTCGAGAATGTGGCGGAAAATTTTTCAATCAATCAGATTTTATTTGACTGAAATAATAACAGTTTAGTTTAGTCTGCGTTGAATTGAAGTTGGAAAAATTTCGAATTCAAAGATATCAAGAATTGAGAAACTTTCGAGGTGAAGGATGAAAATAGAAAAGTCAAAGGGAAAGAGGAAACGGAATCAAACTTGCAAGGGTAAAAACTTTAAAAATTGGTCAAACTTCCGTTTTAAACGAAGTAAATATTTCTGATTCATATTGAATCTGTAATAAACACTTTGGAATATTTGTATTTAGTCAAAAGACAGACAACGAACTTAAAAACATTTTTAATCATTTAAAAGTATCACCATATAGACTATTCTCTCGAACTTTTGATTTTTGAGAATGAAAATCAATGTTAATAAGCAGGCAGGATTGTTCATTATTTTTTGAACATAGCTTTTTGAATCCTTCGAAGCTAAGAATTTGACTCTGAACAACGTTAAATTCAATGCCAGTGATTATCATAAATATTTTAAAATACATATGTAAATTGAAAGATAGCAGGTTAAAAATAAGGGATTTGCGGTCACCTGTTGCGTCTATAAAAAACTGAATTTTGAATTAAAATACATTCCCATAATTTATTTTATTAAAACATGGTAGTACCTATTAGGCAGCAAAAGCTGAAATTGTAGAACATCATATGATAAATAGCCTTTCTAGCAATTTTCTATCTTCAATAATTGTTCAATAATTACCAAAATTAAGAAACTTATTACGAAAAAAATTGATAGGGCAAAAGATTCTTGGATCAGTGAAAGACAGGGAACGATTATTATTTTGAAAAGTTTTCGACTATAACCATATTCAAGCTGTAGGCCAGTGGAATTAGACATGAAAATCGAGTCAATTAACGAAAATTCTGAAGGTCTTCAAAAAACTTGTATAGTTGTTTCTTTATACGCTGAACATAAAATAAAATTTTGCAAAACGTGATCGGGTCGACAATTTGTTTAAAAAAATTAATTTGCAAAATTTACCCCTATTGTTCCACGAAAATTCAAAACATTTAGCAAACCTGAGTAATTATAAACTCAGTCTCTATCCTGTATTAAATTTGCAAAACGTTCGTGATACGGCAACATTATTAATTATAAACAAATTATTTTGTTAATCACTCCCCAGAGAAAATACTAAAGGTTTTGCAAAATTTTGTTTCTGCTTTTTTCCATTGAGAAGAGACTATTGTATGATTCGCAAAACTAAATGCATAACGCAAATGATCGTTTTTTAAATTACTGTTAAATTTTTTGCAACTCGACTCATAAAATTCTAGCAAAAATTGTGAAGGTTGCGTTTTTGGGTAGTAAATGTTAGAAATGTTATTTGAAAATGATCAAACTTGCAAAACGTTGCTCGGCCGGCAATAATATTAAAATTTCAATTAAACAAATTAGTTACTTTTGTAAACTAGCCAAAAATTACAAACATTTTGCAAATCGTACTGATACATAAACAACTGAATACCAACGTCATATTACATTTGCAAACTGTTTACAACTTGGCAACATTATTAATTATAAACAAATTAATATTTTGTTTATCACTCCGCAGTGAAAATACCGAAGGTTTTGAAAATGTTGTTTCTGCTTCTTTCCATTGAGAAGAAACTATTATATGATTTGCAAACCTGTATACATAACGAAAATTATCGTTTTTTTAATTAATGTTAATTAATCTAAAAAATATTAAATTTTCATCGGAAAAATTTCAATTTTTTTCGAAAAAGTCAGAAAAAAATAGAAGATAGCCCTGAATAATTTTTTTATATACTTTTTTTTTGAAAACTACATTTAAAAACAAAGAAAATGAAAAAAGTTATGATTTAGCCTATTTCTGACTAAACCATAAGCTTTTCAAAATTGAAATTCGTTTGAATTTGTTTTTTAATACGTCTCTTTTTTTGTTTACATACTCAAAAAACATAGTTTATCAAATAATTTTATGCACAGTAGATATAAATGCAATATAACTTTATTTCTTTACACGTTTAAATAATTTATATATTCTAAATTTCTAGAAAGAACATGTTTTTTTTTCTTTCTTACACTAAGCTGTATTTTTACGTGTAATTACTGATCATTACTTCTGAAATATGTTTTTTAATATTTTTTATAAATATTTATTGAAAATTATATGTAATCATAATTTGCATAAGGTTATCAAATTAACAGCTGTTTTCAACTTTCCGCTTTGAAAATTGAGAAGTTATTGTTTGAGAACTTATAACTTGTGATATCTGTGTGCCTTTCTATCAATCAAAAATGCTATTATTCAAACGCCATCTTTAGGAAAATTGACAAACTCCATAGGATCTCGCCATCTCGCATAAAATTATTTAATAAAATATGTTTTTTGGGTATGTAAACAAAAAAAAGCGACGTATTAAAAAAAATTCAAACGAATTTCATCCCAAATTAACTGCTTCAACATTTTTAAAAGCTTATGACTTAGTCAGAAATAGGCCAAATCATAACTTTTTTTCATTTTCTTTGTTTTTAAATGTAGTTTTCGAAAAAAATACAAAAAATTATTTAGGGCTATCTTCTATTTTTTTCTGACTTTTTCGATGACTACCACTTTTAATTATTATTATTGTTATTATTTTTTTCCAAATCTTAAGTGTCTCTGTATATTCTTAAAAATTTTCAAAGTAGTGTTATGAACAATAAGCTGAGATAAAAAATTTTTTTTTCACTAGAAAAATAACAATAGAAAACGAGAAAATTTCAGAGAATTCGCGGAAAATGTCAACGTTTTTTATTTTAAAAAAAGAAAAAATTAAAAATGACAATCATCTCGAAATTTCCGTTTTTTTCCCGAAAATTTAAAAAAAAACGTTGAATATGGATTTATATAATTTTTATGATTTTTTTTCTGAAAAGTGCATTTAAAAACAAAAATTTTGAAAAAAACGTCCCGATAAGTCAATTTTTGAGAAAGTTACGGCCATTTGAAAAAAAGAATTTTTTTTGAAAAACCCATAACTTTTTTTGGGTTAGGTAAAAAAATTTGAAAAAATTCTGAAAAATGTTTTCAATAGGGTAGAAAAAGATAAAAAAGTATAAAAAACTTAATATATAATAAAACTATATATAATATAGTTTAGTTATTGAATTATTTATAAAGTGAGAAGTAATTTGAAATGTGAAAAATTTTGTAAAAGGGACAAGGTGACATATTCAGTGCTTTTTTCATAAATACACACGATAAAAGAAACTTAATGACGTGGTATCTTTTGAAATCTGTTGTTTGTATAATTCTGAAGAGTACCCATCATTTGAAATTCATTGATATTTATGAAAAATTAGAATAAAACGCAGGGGACATGAAAGTCAATGGTTAGGTAAAAAAATTTGAAAAAATTCTGAAAAATGTTTTCAATAGGGTAGAAAAAGATAAAAAAGTAAAAAAAACTTAATATATAATAAAACTATATATAATATAGTTTAGTCATTGAATTATTTATAAAGTGAGAAATAATTTTAAATGTGAAAAATTTTGTAAAAGGGACAAGGTGACATATTCAGTGCTTTTTTCATAAATACACACGATAAAAGAAACTTAATGACGTGGTATCTTTTGAAATCTGGTGTTTGTATAATTCTGAAGAGTACCCATCATTTGAAATTCATTGATATTTATAAAAAATTAGAATAAAACGCAGGGGACATGAAAGTCAATGTTTTGAGAGAAGCGGATATTCAATGTATTCAGAATGCAACTTTGATACAATTTAATATTTTTTAAATATTTTTAAAAATATTTTTTAATATTTCACCGTTACGTAACTTTATTAAATTTTTTGTTTAACTTCCCACTTTTGCAGAGTTCAATACATTATTTTTGAAAAATATTTTTGGTATTTTAGTTAAAAAATGAGCTCAAAAATATTAAAAAATTATCATTAGTTCCAAAGTTATTTATGGTTGAAAAAATATGACATTTTTTGACGTATCATTTAATTCCCTTTTGACCCTTTTAACTTTTTAGTGTTCTCGCCCTTTTCCCTTATTTCTTTTTATGGTTAGGTAATATTACATTTAGGAAAATAAAGGTTACATTTTGGAATATTACATTTAAGAAAATAAAGGCCTTATTTTCTTGTTCGCATGAAAGAAAATTCGATGTATCATTATCATAAATGTTGATCTTGCTTATAATATCAGACCCATTCAGATCATTAAAATAAGCTATGTTTTATGTAAATAATTTTATGTCAGAAGATATGACTGATAACTGGGTTAAAAAGCAAATTAAAATGTTATCCAATATTTCTAGTTTGTGTAGGAAAATAATTCCTTTTTTGAACAATGGAGTATCACTTTAAAATATTGTCACACTTTTTAAATGGTTTTTGAATTCTTTTTAAAACAGACTCATTAGTCGAAAAATTGCATGCCCGTTTCCTTTATTGAAATGAAAAATATTATTTTATTTAATTTTAAAATATGATCAGAAAACAACAATTCTATAAGTAGGCGTCTCTGTACTTTAGAGCGATACTGTAGAAAAGGAAGAAAAAGCTTTCTCTACTCGAGTGTAACTATCAGGTAAAACCATTTGCAAACTCTGGAGTTTGGTCCGTGGTTGTTTAACGTTCAGCCATGGGCGATAGGGATCTCATTTTTATTTTTTAAATTGTGTGTTCAACGTCATTAGAAATGAATTATGATCTGTGCAGTTAGAGCGTAACAAGAAAATTATTCATAAATTGTAAGAAGATGGCATTGTTGGAAAGAATAATAATTTGCCCCTGGCAGGGTCGTTCCTCTAACAGGCAAAGTATATCGATAGAAGGTACTCTTCCACGTTATACGATGCTCTACGGGACGCCTAGCACAGAAGGACATTTGTCAAGGTGATAGCGTATGTGCAAGGAAAAGGGGTTCACGAAACAGAAATGAAAAATAAAATAAGATTTCCTCCATTCAAAGATTTATAACAAAATGTCACTTTTCTATTATTACGTTTCCTACTTCCAAGACTGAAATTTCGTGAGATTTCCTTTCAACAATTTTAAAAAAAATCTTACTGTTTTATTAACTTCAGAAAAGTAGTGCTTTCAAAGCAAGGAATTAAATTGCAAAATCGAAACAAATTTGACAGGATCTTTTTCTAAATCTCAGCTTCTGTGATTGTTTTCCGAAACGATGGTTTTGTTATCTTGGGAGATAGGAGGATCTTGATTTTATAGCTCGGATGTTGATACACGAAACTAGTTTTGCAGACAGAAAGTGCATTCTTTGATCAGGCCCGTGAAGAGTGTTAAAGCCGATAAAGTCAGGGTAAATTGCTCGGAAGCGAGCACGATATCCATTATTTCTGACGATAACGAGAAGTCTGACGACATGAAGTAGTATCGAGTAGCTCCTCTTTAACATGATATTTTTCTCAAATCCCTCTTTAGCTTCACACGAAATGAGGCCATTTCAAACTTCATTCCTTTGGGGGTTTATTTCAAATTTATCACCTACAAATTTTTGTTTCAATCCTGCTTTTAACTTAGAGATGTTTATTTCAATCAACAATCAATTAGTCATCAACAAGTGAATTAGTCAGTAAACAATCATTTTTGCAAATGTGTAACAAAATAAGGTACAAAATAAGTACAAAATAAGTAAAAAAATAAGGTACAAATTAAGTACCTCAAACGACTTTAAAATAAAAAAATATATATTTGGGTAATAAAGCTTTAAAGTAGATAGATTATACAATCAATCTTCTCTTGATGATTTACTGAATTTAATAAACGAATTCCATGCAGAAGACCATAGAGCTTCATGATTGACAATGAGTTGAGCAAATTTCATAAACATCGATCATAATTTATTATTGACTGTGGAGCACGAGTTGTCAACTATTATAAGAGAAATTGTTTGGCCATATGCCATCAGAAGCGATGAATGACCACGGCCAGTTTTCTGTCCATTAAATCTCCTCTCCTTTAGGAATATTTGACTTATCCTGAAGAAATTTAAATCGTTTGGGTCAAGTACACTTGTCGTGAAAGTAGAACAAATATTTCAATAATTAGGAACAGTTTGATTTATTTAGTGCCAACGTTCAAAACGGAAATCTAAAATTTATAGAGTATTTTTGAAAGGATTTATCATTTCTTTCTTTATTTTACTAATTCACTTTTCTCTATATCGGACTTTTCTCTACCATCGAAAAATATTAGGCCACCTTTTTTCTATAGAGATTTATCTTCAAAATGAGCCCAAGTATATTTAAATATTAATTATTTCGTGTCATTTGTATTTTTCAGTGAAGATAATTTTGCTTTTAAATTGTAGTAAAGTCATCAGTAAAGAAATATACTTTCAACTCTCAAAGCAACAATGCTTTGCGTTTTGCTTTAATATAAATTGCTGGAAGCTATTTTCTTATCATTGCTAGCAGAAGAGGACAGCGATTAAATCGGTCATTTGTTTCCGCTGCTGGGAATTCGTTCCCAGAGCAATCGATGAATTTCTAGTTGAAACTGGCATCTTATGGCTCAAGCGTTTGCTGGAAAATGGGACCAAAAGAACAACGTCTCATTTCAATTACTGTAAACATTATGAGCAAACTGGCTAGGAGAAAAACGGAAATAACGGAGCAAGCATTCTAATACCTAGGCATGTTCAGATAAACATGGACTCACATACGTGGATTGTAATGAGACACATGGGCGAATATATAGAAAGGATTGTATTTTCCTGAACCTTATCGCGTTAATGTTACAAACACTGGTTCCCTGGTGACCATGATGTGGTCGTTCCTTTTGTGTCTCGTCTAGATTCAACGACAGGCTAAGCTAATAAAATCCGACTTCTTCTTTCCCTCAACATTCCTGAACTTGTAGAGGCATTTCACCATATTTGCGTGGGAGTTTTTGAAACTTTATTTGATTTTTAGAAATTTAAAAGGGCATGACACACAATATCACAGTAAACAAGAAGCCCTAAAATTGTTATATCTTAAAACGGTTTGTATTAAATTCAGTAAAATTTGTCTGAATTTAAGCAAAATTGATTTCACTTTAAGTAAAATTTGTCTGAATTTAAGCAAAATTGATTTGATTTTAAGTAAAATTTGTCTGAATTTAAAACTCAATTCTAAAGTGCAGGTAACGTGGTATTAAATTTAGACCAAAATTCCTTAAATTATGACAAATTTTACTGAATTTAATCCAAGCCATTTTAGTTTTCAGTATTCTTTTTTACTGTGATGGATCGTCGATTTGGGATCTTGGGAATTAAAAAGTTAAAAATATATCTAAATCCATTAGGTATGTATTTTTTTTTGGATGCCATTGAGTAATTGTTTAAGAAATATTAGCGGTAAACAAATTTGATCAATAAATACACAATAAATAAGAAAATTTTATTTGTGTAAACATTATTCTTTCATACAAAATTATTACTAGATACATATGCTGAATAGTAGAATGGGTCGAAAAAACACATTTTTTCAAATCGAACTTGGAACTGCGTGGCAAAGTAGTGTATTAGGACCCTGAAAAAGTATAATTAATTTGATGTCGATTGATGAACTCCTTCTGATTGCGAGCTAAAAAAATGTTTGAAAAAATTTTTATTTTCATAGGTTTGATATTTTCTTATTTGCCAATTTTTTTTACGCTTTTGAAAGTTTTAATCGTCTCCCAAAATTTTTACAGCCTTTTAGCTAACATAAGCCAGCGAAAGAATGTAAACATAAATGTAAACACAGTAAACTAAAAAAAAAGTGAGTTTTGTGTTTTTTGAATTATCCTTTTTCAGCTGACTTTAAAAAATATTTATAACATCTAAGATCGTTTTACTGATGAAAATACATTAGGAAAAAAATTGATAAGTCCATGTAACGAAAAACAAAGATATAACCTGTTTTCCAAAAAGTCATTTTCGTATTTTTTTAAATTATCCTTTTCCGCATAGCATTAAAAAATCTTTTTAACTTCTGAGGTCTTTTTAATAGTAAAAATATACTAGAACAAAAATTAGCAAGTCTAGAGAATCGAAAAAAGGAAGGCAGCAAGTTTTAAAAGTAATTACTTTTGAATTTTTTGAAATTATTTTTTTTTTGAAATTATTATTATTTTTTATTTATTATTTTTTGGCTTCGCTTTGAAATTTTTAAACACCTAACGAAATTTTTTTTTAATTTGAAAAATTAAAAATAAGTACATAATTAGCATAAAATTTTGTAACTGCTTATTTCTATATTTTAGACTTTTAACATACCTTTTGGTGTCTACAAAATAGGTCAAGAAGTTTATGAAGTCAATAATAAAAGCGTATATATAATAGGCGGAAGGAATCATTTGTTTTCGAAAAAAATGAAGTAAGAATAAAATAAACAGCTACAAAATATGTTCCTTGCTTATTTTTAATTCATCCAATTAAAAAAAATTTCTGATCTATTTTAATTAACGAAAAGCACGCAGGTGTTTAAAAATATTATCAAAGTCAAGTTAAAAAAAATAATTTAGATATATACAAAAATAATTACTTTTAAGACTTGCTGCCTTCTTTTCTTCGATTCGGTAGATTTTCCAATTGTTTTCCAGAGTATTTTTAGTATTAGAATTGAAAAAATTTTTAATGTCATTTTGAAAAAGATAATTTCAAAAATACGAAAATGACTTTTTGGAAAACTTTGTTTTTGATTAGATGGACTTATCAATTATTTTCCTAGTATATTTTTATTAGAAAAAAGCCGTCAGGTTTTATAAATATTTTTTAAAGTCAGCTGAAAAAAGATAATTAAAAAAATAAAACTCAGGTTTTAAAAAATTTACTGCATTTACATTTATGATTTTCCAGGCTTCTCAAATTTTTTTCTAGTGTACTTTTTGCTAGGAGAAAAGCCTCAAGTATCTGAAAAATTTCTTTTATCCTTCCTGTAGATTTTAAAATTTTTCTTAAAAACAGGAGTACATTAAACATAATAGTATATTATGCAACATGTGCGTAAAATGCGGTTTTACACATGCGATCACCACAAGTAGGTAAATCGTACGCACGAGTTGCATACGATATTTTTTGACACAGTGTGCGTAAAATTCGTTTTTACATACCCATATTAGTACGTAAAAACGCATTTTACGCACTAATATGGGTGTGTAAAAACGCATTTTACGCACTAATATGGGTGTGTAAAAACGCATTTTACGCACACTGTGTCAAAAATTATTTTCTAGAGAACGTTAATTAAAAGGCTGTAAAAATTTCGGAAGACGGTTAAGACTTCTAAAAACGTAAAAAATTGGCACATACGAAAATTTGAAACTTATAAAAATAAAAATTGTTTCGAACACTTTGGCTAACGCGCAATTACAAGGCGTTTATCAATCGACGCTAATTTAATTATTAGACTTTTTCAGGGTCCTAATACACTATTTTTCCACATAGTTCCATTTTCGATTTCCAAAATTTTTTTTTTCGATCCACCCTACTGAATAGATTCTAGACAAAACGAACCAATATTGAACAATACCTGTCATTTTTATAAACAATTAATATAAACAAATGGATAATTGAGCCATGTTTCTACGTACAAGTACAGATTTTTCGCGGAAAAGTATTAATAGTCACCTTGTGCGTGATTTTCAGTTAAATTAAAGCATTATTTATTATTTATAATTTTTATAAACATTTGTTATAAAAACTTCACAGTTTAGCCATTTTTTAAACTTTAAGCACCGTTTCTTTGCGGAAAAGTATTAATAGACACCTCGTTCATGATTGATTGTTAGATTGAACCAGTAGTGAAGAATATTTATAATTTTTAGAAATATTAATTATAAACAAATACACAAGTCAGCCATTTTTGACCATACGGACACCATTTCTTCGCGGAAAAGTAGTTCTACACTCAGAGAAAACTTATTCTCAAGTTAAAATTGTAATTTGTTTTCCTTGATTCGATATGAAAATTTATTTATATTAAAAAAATATTTGCTGGACTAGAAACAAGCTTGTTTAATTCAAAAAAATTTTTTTATTTAAACAATATTTGTTAATATTTTGTAATATTTTTTAAAAAATTTTTTATTGACCCCGTAGCAATGCAATTATATTTTTGATTTAAACAAATTTTCTTTGAAAGCAAAAAGCCTTTACATTTGAAACATAATATAAAAATCAAAAAGTTGTATACTTGTAAAAAATCAAAATTTTAAAGATAGGTTTCAGGGAGTGGAATAGTGAATGATAATAAAGTTAGTCGATAAAAAGATGACTTTTAGTATATCGAACTAAATATTTTGAAAATTGGATAAATAAGTTTAATATTATTTGTTCTGTGACATTTATTCAATTCTAGGGTTTGATTGCAAATGCGCAAGTCGTAAGTCAATTATCGTCGACTTGTAGATTGCCAGCACCAAAACAAATTAAAATAGATTTGCTGGCTACCACTGTCAGTTTAATGGGAGTCACGCCCCGATGCTTGTCACTACATGCTTTCACAAAGCTGGTTATTAGATAAGAGCATTTCGACAAGATATCAAAATGAGGTAATAAATAAATATCGTACAAAATTTCTTCTTTAATTCCTAACTTGTTTTGATAACATATAATCCGGAGACAAACTTACAAGAAGTGATACTTATTCCTTTTTTTATTTCAGTATATTTATTGATTAAGTTTTCTATTCCAGTTCATAAATTATGAATTATAATGTATAAATAATATAATATATTATATTATATTACATATTTTAATAATATTAAATATTCAAATAAATATTAAACTTTTAAAATTAAATATTAAATTGTAATTTATAGTATTTTGAGGGTTTTTAAAAATAATTTTTTGTCGTTCACTTTTCGGAGAAAAACATCTCTGATAAAAATAACTCTATTCAATGAAAACAAACTCGTTCAACAGTTCTCTGGATAAAGCGGAAATCCGAGGTGATACTGAGAATTCCTTCCTCTTTAGAAGATTTTCAGTGAAATTTCAAATTCGCGGGTGCATAATTTACAAACCTACATCTCTGTGTGGAAATGTAAAATACTGAAGCTCGTTCTATTGTCGCCTTACCAGAATCGAACAATGTTTTCTGAATGTATAGACATTCCAACTGAGAAAATAAAATCTTGTTTCAAATTTGTATTTTTTATATTATCACAAATATTCTTCAAAGTTCATTTAAAATTATTTTCCTTGGTGGACTATTATAGCACCAATAAATTAATTGAAAAAAATATTCAAATTGACGTTTCTTGATTTCATGAACTATTTATCTCTTTAAAAAGATAAATTCCTTCACAGTAAAACTGCCAAAGAGTGATAAATTTCGAGCACCAAAATGAAGGGGTATGGACAGTTTGAAAACTGTTTCTTCCGTTACAGACAGAGAGATTGATGTGAAGTAATTTTTTTTTTAAGGGGTATCAACTCAACAAGTGCAGAAAAAATGAGAAAAATGGAAGTTACCAGTATTCCACTTTAATCGCTTATTAAATTACCTTTTACCCAGTGTTTATCATCCGTTGGGAGTGATGGATGTAACTGCTCTCGGATAATTTGATCTCACACTTGGATGGTGCAAGGTGAGACACCTTCGAGCCTGAAAGCAGCGACCAAATACTATGTAAACGAAAACCCTTTCTCGATAAGAATCTCGTTAAGTGGCGCTTCGTGAATCGACCAGCTACCTGAATTTTTAATCGACAATCGACCATGATTAATCGATGTTGTGAGGAGGCGAGAAAGTCACACCAACAATTACACCACATTTTTGCATTTTTCAAGCGAGTAAATATTGACTCAAGATTCATTTTTTCGAAATATCTTGCGAAAACTGGTTTCTGGTTAATTACCTGATTTTTGGAATTAATAGCCTAATGAATAAATTAGCAAAATTGCTGAGAAGAGTGAATAAATAAATCCTTGATTAATAGTAAAAAAAGGGGACTCTAAAATATTTCTTATACAACACTTAGACTTTTGACTCGCTTTTTATAGGTATTTACCCATAATTTATTTTGCCAGAGTTTTGACTCGCTTTTTATGGGTAAATTTAATTTGCCTATAAGATAATTATTACAATTTATTAAAGTCTTATGGGTATCATAATCACCGTTTCTACTTTGCTTATCATCATAATTAGTACGTATAACAGGCCTGAATAATTTTATCACTTTACAATGTTGTGTTGTCGCTATTAAATTACAATGTTGTATTGACAACTAATTACCATTAACATCACGATTTTTATTAATATGAAGCCATGATGAAGAAAAACGAATTTGAATCTTGAAATCATTACATTCCAATTAGATATTTGCAATCTAATATTTTTATTGATTTAATAACTTAATAATAAAACGTCCAGGATCTGGTTATTATTAAAAATTAAATTTAAGAATGGAGGAATTATATTCTGGTTAGACTTTTAGTCGGAAATCTGCTTTTTATAGAGAATTTCAAATGTGCATTAACAAGTACTTATACATTTGGATATACATATAGACCTACAAATATAGTATGAGTATTCCCTTGAGTTTACATGAACTGGAAAGTAGTGGTTTTAGTTCAATATAGTAGAGCGATTCGTGGTATGCCACAAGTAAGTTAGTGTGGTTGTATTAAGCACACGAAGCAGGACGAAAAGCCATCGATAAAGGTCTTCTCGAATTTGTGAAGTACGTAAACGACTAGACATGGTCTTCTCTTGAAACCGGAAATTCGATGTTACAAGTTTCCGCAACGACAGGTAATTTAACGATCTGCAATGTCCACCTAACTGCTTTTATCTTTTTCTATTTAAAAGGGTTTTTATCACTTCAATTTTCATTCATTTAATTTAATTTATTATACATATGTTTTTCTAGTGTTAATTCTTTGATGTCTCATGATATTTTTTTGCGAAAAGATAGAATTTTTCACTTTTGTAAAGGCTACAGTAAAATAAACTTTTAAATGAAAGGCTACAGTAAAATGCACTTTGAAATGAAATTGATTGACATATAATTTTCAAAATAAACCTGTTCGCGATGCGATCATAATGATTTTTCGATATTCTTATTGTTTTAAGAAATATTATCTATTTTAAGTCAGTAATCATACACAGGAAAACTGAAGAATAAAATCAAGTTTGTCCAAAAACATTGTTTACGATTATTTTCTTTTTAGTCTCAAAAAGATGATCAGGGATCGCAGAAATTATTATATTCGAAGAAAGAAACAAGAGATACCTTTTGGATTAAATTCAATCAACAGATCAGCTCCCTCCGAATTGTTCCTTTCATTTGATAAAAGAATAAAAAATTTGTTGGGTGCACAGAAAAAACAAAGGATAAATTTTTTCTCGATTTCGGGGTAAAAATTACCTGCAACAAAAAATAACTTCATAGCATAAATTTTACCCAAATATCGGTTATATTTTCTTTTGTTTCTCCATGACAACACATGTATTTTGAGAGACTTTGAAAGTATTTTGAAGTTTTCTGAATAAAAATTTACCCTTCTAAAACGATACCTGCAACAAATTTTATTCTTAGCTTTTCCTGCGTGACTAAGTAGAGTACCAACTGACGGAATCTATTTTAAATCAGGCAAGCAATGCAACTTCTAGTCACAAAATCGGTCGTCTATGAAATATGTTGTTTTTTTTTTTAAATAAGAAGTCACGTATTTTACCGTTTTGAGAAAAAAAACATTTTCGCGAAGTCATGAGTATTTGAATTTTAAGCTTCGTTTTAAAAAAACCTTTTTCTTTAAACTTGTATAACTTTGGACTCAATTAAGATATTTGAGTTTTCTTTCCTGATTCCGGTGGGGTTTATCTTCTTTCGAAAACCGCCAGAAAATTAATAAAGTATTGAAAATTCCCAAAATGGCGACGATTTTTTGAAAAAATTAAAAGTCGATTTTCCCAAAAACCCCACCTTTTTTACACAAATTTTTTTGTTAAATTAGTACTCATATGTTGAAGGAATTAGGTAAGTTTCATGCGGGCCAAACTACTTTTGTAAGCAGGAAATTTTTTAAAAAATGAAATCGAATTTTTGAATTTTTCTCACAACCGACGTCGGTTACAAAAATATATGAACAGAAAAGTTTGATTCTTTAAAAAAGTTCTATGCAAAAGACCTCTCACTTTTTTATGATATCTTGGATCGTTTGTGAAAAAATTCGAAAATGTGATTTTACAAAAAAAATTTCCTTGGACACAAAAATGGTTTGGCTTACATAAAATTTGCTGGTTGGTTTTCTTATATAAACATAAACTTTTAAAAAATATTTTTAAAAATTGAACAGATGGGTTTTTCAATAAAATCGATCTTATTATTTTAGTTGAATTCTGGAAACATAAAATATCAATCTCATCGAAAAACCCATTTTTAAAATTTTTTCAGATATTTTTTAAAAATTTATGTTTAGATAAGAAAATCATCCAGTGAGTTATGTAAGCCAAACAATTTTTGTGTCCAGAAAATTTTTTTTTGTAAAATCACATTTTCGAATTTTTCTTCATTTTGTGCTTTTTCAATATTTTTTTTATTTTTTGGTAGGTTTCGAAAGAAAATAAATCCCACCGGAATCAGAAAAGAAAACTCAAATACCTTAATTGAGTCCAAAGTTATAAAAGTTTAAAGAAAAATGTCTTTTTAAAAAAAGAAGCTTAAAATTTAAATACCCAAGTCAAACATTCTAAAATTTATTACAGTCAATCGTTTGATAGTCGTTAGATAGGCGAATCCCGAGGATTGATAGTCATTTTTAAACTTTTTTTTATGGAAAACAAATTTCTGATTTCAAAATTTTTTTAGCCTCAAAAAGTCACATTGTTCATAATTTTTTTTGTGGGGCTGTTGGATGGTCGTTTGATGGTGCTTAATCAGTTTAATAGTCACTTTTTGACGTTTGATAGTTGATCGTTTATTAAATAAATAAATAAAAAATTGTGAGGGTGAGATTCAATATTCGAAATTTTCTAACTTTTTTTTTTGTGAGCTGTTAGATGATCGTTTGAGAGTGTTTGATAGTCACCCTTCAACTTTTAATAATTGATAGTTTATTAGATAGCTAAAAAACAAATTTTGAGTGCACGATTCAAATTTCAAAATTTTCAAAATTTCTTTTCGGGAGCTGCTACACGATCGTTTCATACTCCTGTTTAAATTTTATATATTTTTTTTAAATAACAAACTATCAAACGTGGAGAGGTGAAAAGAAATTTTGAAAAGTTTGATTTTTAAGGTAAGCCCCACAATTTGTTATTTATTTAATAAACTATTAACTATCAAACGTCGAGAAGTGATTATCAAACTCTGTCAAACGATCATCTAACAATTCCCGAAAAGAAATTTTGAAAACTTTGAATTTTGAATCGCGCCCTCAAAATTTGTTTTTTAATTATTTAATAAAATATCAACTATCAAACGTCAAAAAGTAATGATCTCATCTCTGCTTTTAATTTTGACGTTTAATAATAATAAATCTTTAAAATTAAAAAAATAAAATAAAATTACAATCTTTAAAATTTGGAGATGAGTCAATTATGAAGTAATGGCATTACTAAAAAGCGATGTTTAACAATTTCGAAATAATTAAACATTTTTAAACTGGAAAACTTTAAAAATTGAAGACTCGATTATATTCCTTAATTTGTAATTCCAAGTTTTTAGAATTGAAGCTATTCAAATTCAAGAATTTAAATTTGAACATGGGTTTTAAGTATGTTCTCCCCATACAGTCAAACTAAAAATTAGTTAATTTTTATCTCGAAATATAAAATCAAGAAAAAAACTGTTTTGTTAATTCTAACTAATTTTAAAAGCGAAACTGAAGCGTTTTACAAAACAAATAGTTTGAGTTATAATTGCTTATTTAAAGGTAGTTATTTAAATATTTGTGCTTTTTCTTTCGTCGTAGACGAAGGAAAAAACACTTTTTTTTTACAAAGGTTATAATTTTTCTTTGTATAAAGTGGTTCATTGAGATATGTAAATTCCTTTTCCACGAAGGAAAAACACTTTTTTTTACAAAGATTAAAATTTTTCTTCGTATAAAGTGGTTCATTGAGATATGTAAATTCCTAATTAGAAAAACAAATATCAAAATAATTATTATTAATTAAACAATTATGACCTGAGCTATTGTTTTCTAAATTACCCTTAGGTTTCACTTTCAATATTCGTTAAAAATAGCTTTGGAGATTCATTTTCCTTGATATTATAAATCAACATTAAGATTTGATTAATTATGAAGTTGACTGTACGGAAATATCCTTAAATCCTTAAATAACGTTTTCTCAAAATAGAAGCTTGTAAAATCCAACTAATGTATTTTTAAGTCAGGAATATCTTTAATTCATTTTCTTTACAAATTTGACTTCTCTTAATTTTTCTCTCCAGAATTATTTTCGAAGCAGAAATTTTCTTAAGTTATATTATTTATAATTATTGAAAGATGTCACTGGCTTTTGTTTACTAGGACTGGTAGACAATAACCAGTAAAATCTTTCATTAATTATAATTCATCTAGCCAAAACGTTAACATCAATATAAATATATTATTTATATTTTTTAAAAATAACAAATTTTATATTAAAATTACGAAACATAATCACGCGTTTTTCATTTCGAATTATTTAATTTCCCAATTAGTCTTGTATTTTTTGACATTTGTAAACAAAAATGCATCTATGACTTGAACTTGGTCTAAGTTTCAAATTATTTTAACCCGCAAAGACCACACTCCATCTGCGCATACGTATATATCACACTAGTGTGAATTGGGATTTCGCATTTTTAAATGTTAATAATTCGTGCATAAATAAAGTAATTATAACTTATAAGATACATTTTTCGGGATAAAAATTACTGAGAAATGCAATGGTTATAAAAATAAATGTAATAAGCAATTTTTAAATAGCAAAAAAAAGAAAGAAATGAGAAGAACTTTTCTGAAATGTCACACTTGCTTGAAAATTTTGCTGGTGCGAATTCGCACTAGTGTGGTAATTAAGGGTTAAAAATCCTATCAGCATTGCGGAAAAGTGACAACAATGAAATATCGAAATTGCGAGGTTTCTTGGCCATCAATTTTTTAGAGAAGGAAACATCACAGAAAGAGATATTTTATTATTGAATGAATGTTAATTTTTCAGAAAATATTTTTCAAAAAATATGATTTGGTTTTAAATATCAACCCTTAGATTCCTATAAATTTTCCCTGATGATGAAGTTTAGATTGGCTTCTAAACATGTTAAAATCCTGTAGTAACATTTTTCATGGTCATCTATCTGACTCTAATGAACCAAAAATTGAATTTTTGTAAGTTTGCATTTTGTCCGTTTGTGTAACACACAAAAGCACATTTTACACACCTTTTTGTGTAAAATTTGTTCATTACACAATTAGGTTTGTAAGAATGGAATTTCTTTTATCTCTGTACAAATTAAAAATTTATTTTTAAATATAAAATTAAAGTATCAGACTAAAATATTTACAATATGAGCAATTAAAGTTCCATACATTCATTTCAATAATCCAATCATAGAAATTTCACATCTTTTAATTTTCTTTACCATTGATGTCTAATAAAAAAATTAATTCAATATCTTACGAAATAAAAATAATTAAAAAACCCTCCTTTTGACATTCTTTGCTTCCAGCAGTGCGATTACCTTTGATTTCGTAATAGCTTCGGTAATGATCGGATTATTCTGCCTGGAATGGGCTTAATAATAAAGCAGGTCATTTTATCCTAAAAGAAGGTTCGATTTCAATGATAAAGAGCAATGAGGCAGCTTCTAGCTTCAGTATATATTTTTTTCTTTTTACTTTATCTCGTTACAGAAGGACTTGGAAATACAGCAGCGTCACGGTTCATGATAAGCCGAAGTCAGCGGGTGGGATTTTTCTGGTGGTTTTAATCAGCGACGAAGAGAACTCCAGGGAAGAACACATTCTCTCGACAGTTTCAAACACCTATGGTACCTTCCCAACCATCGAGTTTGTTCGCCGATGTGCGAATATCGGAAATTGTTACGGCAGTATACTCTTGGGCTTTCAATAAAGAGTATATCGAGGTCGTGTGCTATACGTAGGCGACGAAATACAAAAACTCGAAGAATAAGCTTCGTCGAACTTGTACAGTCAAGAAATATCGAACCTTACAACCGAAAAGGCTTTCCTTTTTTTTTTTTTATTTCTCAGTACTCTAAGTCTTTAGAGATTGAATTTCCTGGCGCGGATAAGAGATTTTTTTATTTTTTAATCCCAAGCGTGTAAGCTCAGCTGTGCAAACGTCAAGCTTTTTCAACTTCTGCTATCGATAGGTTCGGATTTGATGCCTTGAAACTGTGTAGGAAATTCTTTACAACTCTTATTATACAGTAATTAAAATGCAGAATATGCTGCAAAATTAAATATTAAGTTACTTTTCAAAGATCTCTTCAAATATACAGCAAGCTGAAGAATTTTCAAATTGAAGATGCGGATTGTGATTGTTCGAGTCTTCACCTTTTAATCTGTCTGTATAAAATCTGTGTGTGAATATACAACACATTCACAAGATTACAATTGGCTGGATGTGATAAGTCGATAGACTGCGAATTGAGAAATCACTTCACCATGATCTCAAGGAGTTGCTTATTGACTCTACTGCAATTTTGACCCCTGAGTCCAGGGGTCTATTTTGTCTTTCCTGCGCATTTGTCTTGACAATAAATGGACCTGTCGGAATTTATTGTTGCAATATTGTTAAGTTTCGTTTTGCTTCGACAAATACTGCTGAGTTTGTGCAAAAATATACAATGTGCATATGGATAGAATGTGATGTATCGTATGAGCTTATGACCTCTGCATGCTTTCGAGGATGACGCATTACCGACGCCTGTAGCCTGTCATCTTATTCTGATATTCTATTCGAAAGCGAGACAGACGATCTTTGCCAGAATCGATACAGTTGGGAGATGGATTTATGACTCTATTATTATGTCCTTTGGTGGGACACTTTGCCATAAGATATCCTTAAGGGGGGATATCCTTCGAGTCTGACCACCCAGACCGCTCGAAAAGTAGGCTTATTCTAAAAAAATCTGTAAACTGGAAAATATGAGATTGAATTTATTAATTTTTAGGCATATGGTAGTTCATGGTTTCATGAACGTCTCTTACAAATTTTATTTAAAAATTTCAAAAAATGGCGGCGCTGCAACTGTTGCCGTGAAGGTCCTCCGCCGAAACGCGTGTAGCTGGCTGCAGATGAATTTCAGGAACGGCTCGGCTGCTCAAAAAAAATTAGGTTATTCTATCATGTGTCTAAAAATTAATAAATTCAATCTCATATTTTCGAGTTTTTTTCTCATATTTTTTTAGAATAAGCCTGTTTTTCGAGCCCTTAACAGAAAATATGGGCGGGAGAGGTTCTCTTTGGATTTATTTTATTTTGGAAATATTTTGGAAACATTTATTTTGGAAATATCAGCACTTCTCAATTAAAAAAAAAGAGATAAAATTACGCGAATACTAGAAAAAGATTCAAATATCTCGTGAGGAAAATTATAATAATAAACAAGAAAACGAGTTAATAAAAAAGTGGTAAAAAGAGGAGAATTTAACTAGAAGAAATACTGAAATAATTAAATTAAATTAGGATAAACGTTTTATTGAAGATCTTGTTTTATTTTTGTTGCAGATGGAAGAGCAAGAAAATTTCGTAACGACCTTTTGCTCTTAGACGATCCAACGAAAGACGCCTCGAAAAAGCGTCCTCAATCTGGCAAAAGGAACGGCGAGCACAAGAAGGGAAAGAAAGGCAAGAGGAAGAAACTGAATTTAGACATAACTTTGTCGAGTATGAATGAAACTTTAGCTTCGAAGCTCGATGTAAGCTGTTCTAAAGGAAAAGTTCTCTTTAAAGCACCTCCTCATTTACAAAATGCTCGTTCTCCCAAGATTGTAAGGTAAAGAGAAAAAGAAAAAGAAATAAAATTATATTTCAATATCTTTGTATTTATTCTTATATTTTATTTATTGAAGAAAAATGCTTTAAGAATGATTATAAGAGAAATTAAAACGAGAGATACAATAATTATAATGAAGATGATAAACAAAATAATTGTTTTTTACAGGAGAAAAAATGTAGTTTCTTCGAAGAAGAATTATCTTGTGGCTATGTATGAATGTATGGAAGGATATGTTCTAAAGGATCCGATGGCAGATCGCATGTTTTGTAGCAAACGAAACTGGTTGGGAACGATGCCAGAGTGCATTAAAGACGGAAGTGAGTTGAAAATTTGGAAAATAAGATATTTTATTATTCATCAATCCAGCCAGCAATTTTCTTCCTGAATTAAAAATAAATTGAAATGAAATATGTAGAAAAATATAAAGAAAATTCAAAATTTCAAAGATTTCAAGGATTTCAACAGATTCAAAGATTTCAAAGATTTCAAAGATTTCAACAGATTTCAAAGATTTCAAAGATTTCAAGGATTTCAACAGATTTCAAGAGATTTCAAGAGATTTCAAGAGATTTTAAAAGATTTTAAGAGATTTCAAGAATTTTCAAAGGATTCGAAGAGATTTCATGAAATTTCAAGAGAATTAAAAAGATTTCAAAGATTCAATGAAGGCATGTGGGGGAGAGTGACCCAATTGGATAAAAAAAGTTTTGACTTTACAATAATTAAACATTTTGTGGAAAAAAGAAAAGTATTTATCCCACTTGGATAAAAAAAGTTTTGACTTTACAATAATTAAAGATTTTGTAAAAAAAAAAGAAAAATATTAAATACCAAATGTTCTTGTCTTTATAAAAGTAATATTTTTAAATATATTTATTATAAAAAATACACCACCTATTATCTCCATTATATTTACTATTAAATGATGGCAGCCATTTCGGCTAACTTCAAAGGCTAAAAAAATCTATTAAAATATCTAGTTCTTTTATGTCGACAAAATGCGCGGGTCATTTGAAACACTTTTGAGTGTTTTTTTCCACGAATTATCCAGATCGGGAAAAATGACACTACCAATAAAAACATCTTAATTACGTTGTTTGTGATAATTAAAAGTCTGTTTCTGTCGAAAGTTTTAAAGCCAAACGTTCCGTGAATTCCAAGAACAAAAGAAACAGTTGTAAAAAAATCCTACGGCAGTAAAAATGACGAAAATTATCAGTGGTAAAAAGTTACATCTTCATGTCGAAATTGTACGTTGTGATACAAGTGCAGAAAGGTGGAAAAATCCGTAGCGTGTGAAAAAAGTATGCGAAAAATGTTGCGCATGCGCAGAATTTGATTTCGTATACCTAACCAAAAAGCGCCACTTCTCGTATACTTTCCATGGACAAAACCGCAGACTTTTTGTGGATGTGTTACAAAAACACATTTTTTAATTTTTTATTTAAAAGCGGCAAATAAGTGGTAAACCGTATTATGACACAATCCCTTTTTAATAATTTTACTTATAAAAAATTAATCCAGTTGGTTTAATTCAAATATTTAGTCATTTTTACGTATTTTTCAAATCGGGAACCTATCCAGCTAGGGTCACTCTCCCATTCATCTGATTTCAAGTGTGGTTAGCCCCTCGAGTCAAAAAAAGTGTCAAAAGATTTCAAAGATTTTACGAAAATTTGAAAAGACTATCAGGAGTTAAAAAGATTTCAAGAGATTTCACAGATTTTAAAGTTTTTAAAAGGTTTAAAAGATTTCCCAAAGATTTCAAAGATTTCAAAAGATTTCAAAGATTTTCCAAAGGGATCACAAAAATTTCAAAAGATTTCAAGGATTTCAAAAGATTTCAAAGATTGCATGAAGGCTAGGGTGGTCCAAAAAAATTATTTTTTAATTTTAATGTGCACAACGGCCTAACGCGTTCCTTTTTTGACGAAAAAAATATTTTAAAAAGAAAATTAAAATCCATTCATGGGGCATTATTTCTCAAGTGTACCCACCCCAAAAAATTAATTTCTCCAATCGAGTTTAAATTTACAAAAAGTTTAGTCCTATTAGATGGCACTTCAAAAAAAAATATTGATCAGTTTGGTCAGAAACTCGCCGAGGTAGTGGGGGTGAAATTTTTATACTTTGCGCAAAGAGCCTCTATTTCGGAAATAAATATCTTTTTATGTATGAAATATAAAAAATTTTGACCTGAACATTTTCGATAGATAATTTAAAAATCTTTCGAATGAAATAAAAAAAAATGTTGAAAAATTCAAAATTTAGCCATCATTTTTGAAAATTAGAAATATTTTTGATTTTTTTTAAGTTCGACCCTTTTTTTTCTTTTTTTTTTAAACTAAAAATAAAGCTTGAAATGTTTACTTTCAGATCCTTGAATAGCAAAATGTTTTTTGTAGTTTTTGTAAAATTGAAGTAACCTGGTAAATTCAAAAAATTTTTCCTATGTGCCAAAAAAAATCGGAAAATTTTTTGGATGTACAGTTTTTGATAAGAAACAATATTCTAAGAACAGAATTTGAAAAAAAATTTGGTTGATTTCAAAATTTTTGAAAATTTTCAAAAATGAAATTTTTTAAAATTTCATTAAGTGCGCATTTTTAATGTACAAATAACATTTATACTTATTATATTATGTACATTACATGTAAATTGCACATTTAAATGCGCAATTAACCAAATTCAAAAAATTTCATTTTTGAAAATTTTCCAAATATTCTAAAATCAACAAAAACAATTTTTTGAATTTCCATCTTTAGGATATTGTTTCTTATCAAAAACTGTACATGCAAACAATTTGTCGAATTTTTTTCGCGCATAGGAAGACTTTTTTGAATTTACCAGGTTACTTAAATTTCAATTTCTCAAAAAAAAAATCGACATTTTGCTATTTAAGGATCTGAAAGTAAGCATCTCAAGCTTTATTTTTAGTTTAAAAAAAAGAAAAAAAATTGGGAAATAATCTATTGAAAACGTTTAAGTCAAAATTTTTTACATTCCATACATAAAAAGTTATTTATTTTCGAAATAGAGGCCATTTGCGCAAAGTATAAAAATTTCATCCCCTCTACCTCGGCGAGTTTTTGATCCAACAAATCAATCTTTTTTTTTTTTGAAGTGCCATCTAATAGGACTAAACTTTATTTAAATTTGAGCCCGATCAGAGAAATTCATTTTTTGAAGTGAGTACACTTGAGAAATAATGCCCCTCATATATTTAGCGGTCCTGTAGGCCATATTTGTCTTTTTAAATAGAATTGATGTTTTATTCCTTTATAATGTATGAAATAGTATTTTAAATGCTGAAAAAAATGATTTTAATAGACAGCAGTTATTTTGTGTGGTATTATTATTTCTAAGAAAAATATTTAGTTAATTAAAGAGATTTAATTTCTTTTTCTAAATATTATCCGATTAAATTTTCCTTTTACCCAGATTATTTTTATGATAAAAGAAACAATGAGAAAAAAGCCTATTAAATTCAAAGAAGTTTATTTAATTTATTCTATTTCTTTGTATCAAATAATTATTTATTCAATTTAATTAAATATTTTTTAAAGGCAAGTAACTTGTACTTTGATTCAAAGAATTTCTTTTTCGAAATTTATTTAATATAAAAGAATTTATTTTTTTTCTTTTAAATATAAGTGAATTACCTCAACTGAATTATTTTTTAAAGTCTGAGAACCTAATTTTCTTGAATCTTGTTTTCGCATTTAGAGAAATACGTATTTAATTCGAGAGTCCGATTCTTTGAAGTCAAGTACAGTACCGGCCAGGAATATAAGCACACATGTTTTTCGTGAGATGCATAAGTTCTCATCATTTTTATAATCTACGAGATAAGATTTTTTCCACAAGATAATACGAAAACTATCAAAATTCTGCGTAAAAGAAGCCCAAGGTGAAGTGATTTTATTCATTCTGTGAGAAGCTAATGCAAAAATAGTGCATTTTTCGATTTGTCCTAAAAATTGCAATAACTTACGAAATAAATAACATTCTTTAATTTTCAAGGTTAAAGTTTATAATTTTAATTTATTCATTATCATTCATTATTCACTCATTATCATTATTCATTATTATTCATTTATTCATTTCATTTATTTAATTATCATTTTAAAGATAAGTCTCCATAGAATTTCGTCAATGTTTGAAGAGAACTCTCCAATTCTTTTCCTCGATTTCGCAAAAGACTGAAGTTGGCATAGAGAAGTTGTAAAATTTCAATGACGTATAATTATTTATAGAAAAATATTAAAAAACAGTTTATATTACATTTTAATCAATTTTTTTAGAATGCATAGGAATATTAATTTATATATTTTATCAAATTTATTTTTAAGAGTTTTCGCTTTATTTGATATTTTACAATTTTTTTTTCCAAGTTCAGTCTTTGGCAAAATCGAGAAAAAAAATTAAAGAGTTCTCTTCATACATTCATGAAATTCTATGGAGATTTATCTTTAAAATGAGCTTAAGGACATTAAAAAATGTTAATTATTTCATAAGTTATTGTAAGTTTTCGTAAAAGTTGACAAATGCACTATTTTTGCATTAATTTCTTACAGATTGAACAAAATCACTTGACCTTGGGTTTATTTTACGCAGAATTTTGATAGCTTTCGTATTATTTTGTGAAAAAAATTATCTCGTAGATTACAAAACTTATAAGTTTTGTATAGATAGTCTATATAGATATATAGATTACAAAAAACATGTGTCCTCATATTCTTGGTCGGTACTGTAATTTATTTTTGAATCAAGTAATTTATTTTTGATACAACAAAAATATTTCTTTGCTCTGAAGAAATACATCATCTTTGGCCATATTCAGCTCAACCGTATTTATTTGAATCAAAGACATATTCTTTGATTCAAATATTCTTTTTTCTTAGTCTGCGATTTGATTCTACCAAATTATTTTTTACTGCATAAAATGGACCATCCCAATGTACACCAAACTTCAAGAGTGGTTAGTCCCTCGAATTTAATTGTCTACACTCAGAAAAACATCTTATTTGAATCAAACACACCGTTTCTTTGAATAGGCACAAACATTTAGTTATTTCAAACAAATTTTGCTTGACTCAAATAAATATTTATTTGATTTATAAATATTTATTTTATTTTTTTGATTTTATTTGATTTATTTGTTTTGTTTAAAATCTAATACATTTTTTTGATCGAACCAAAAATTTGGTTGACCAAATTTTTGATTGAGTCAACTAACTCATTGTTTGATGCAACCAAAACTTTGGTTGACCACATAGCAAAATAATTTGGTTAATTAATAATTTTTGGTTAATTCAACCAAATTTTGATTGAATCAAATAAAGTTTTTTCTGAGTGTAATTATTTAACGTCTAAGATTAAAAGACAGGAAAAGTGATGATTTAATTTAAAATCAGCAATTGCTTGAACTAAATCTATCTTATTATTATGATCCACGGGTCAATACGTTTGATGCTCTTCCTGCCTGCAAAATGACAGGCGAAGAAATATTACAACGCTTATTCCTAGGGATAGGCGTCGCCAACTCTATCGCAAAAGTTGATCTGGAAAAGTAAAGGGGGCTGTGTTGCATCGCGAGAAGTACGCAGACTACAAAATCGGAGTACTCGATGTTTCCTGTTGGAAAGATCCATTCGCGTGATGAACTTAAGGCGTTCATGTTTTTTCAGAACCAGCGCAAGAAAATGTTAGACGCTGCGGCCAAGACAACGGTGGGTGCGACCATATCTGCGAGGACATCCCCTCTGGGATTCAATGTTCTTGCTATGATGGTTATCGTGGAAATGGAACGTCTTGTCTCGGTGTGTAAATATTTTTTCTATTATTTATTCTAAACAAACAATTAGTTCTAACAAAAAACAAATGTATCTATTTTACAGTACTTTCACAATAACTCTAATTATTATCAGACTTCAAACCCAAAATTGAAATAATTCCAATTTGAGAGTAAAGGCAGTTTATGAAGAGAATCTTGTCAGCATCGACTCGAAGTTGCGTAGGTTTTACAGGTTTTACAAGAAGTGAACGATTTTTCAAGATAGATTATTTATTCTCTATCCCTTGAGAGAATTTTGAGTCTGAAATACGAGACAAGAGAAAGGAATTACTGCTCCAGACGATAATCGTGTGGAGCATCTTGCAGGTTGCTAACACGAATCAGATCTTCACCCAAAGACGTGCTCATGGTCCTTGAGATAATGGAATAAGATGATACCGCGTGGATTGGGGGGATTTTGTGATGCTTCTCTGAAATTCAAGTGGCATCTGCATTAGAATATGTTAATTTGACGTGGGAAATTTAACAAAAGGCGACGTCTTAACTGTTCTTGTCTGTCTTGTTTTTAGTGCTCCATAACAAACGTCCCATCAAGAATAAGTATACAAATTACCCCAAGTCATTAATTTATATAAAAAATGAAAATGTAATGAAACATTTAAATTAAATGTTTTTTAAATTAATTAAAAATTAATCAGTTAAAAACTTTTCTTTTGAATGGGGATTATCTTCTTTTATTTTGTAGGAATTATCTTTATTCTTTTGAAGCTAATTAGTAGGGGGTAGGTTTAACCTTCATATATTTGCTCAAATTGAACACGTGGTTTAACATAAGGTTTCAAGTGTTTATTGGCAAGGACAGGCTTGGCATTTTGCTAATTGCACCGAAGGGATTTAGGCGCCAGAAGCATTGTATGTTAATCTAAAACAGAATCTCCTTCATCGAGTGGATGGGGGAGCAGAAGATGGAGAGAGATTAAATTTGTGGAGCTTTTAAGGGAGAAGGGGCCATATTTTCTGCACTTAAAATGAAAATGAAATCGTTTCTCGTTTATCCAGCAACAAAATGTGCATAAATGCAGAAACTAGAGTTTCTTTTTGTATTAATTTCTCAGGAGACTTCTCTTCACTGCCACTCAATAATTTGAAAGCATATGAACGTTTATGGAATGCTCGTTAAAAGCCAATATCTGTGAACAGAATCCTCGATGCGTGGAATTTGTTCCCTCTAAAATTAACGATCGTTGCTGGAAGGAAAAGGATAGATTATTAGACCCTCGCTTCATTTCGTTTACAGTGTTGCGGCATAGAGCACTTACAGCAATTCCGCTGACTGATTTAACGGAAATTGGATGTCTGAAGTGCAGAAATTTAAACTCCCCAGGAATAGGATCTTTCGTATTTCATGGAAAATTCAGACACAATTTTATTTAAGTTTTATTAAAATATTTTTACAATACCGCTCCAAAATATAGGGACGCCTACTTTTTGAATGGTAGTTTTCTAATAATAAGTTTTCGATGTTGAGCCATTTAGAAAAAATAGATTAATACAGTTTTGATAATTTACAATATTTAGATCAAATCGATGTTTTTTTCTTTGAAATTTACTCAAGTTAATAATTTGCATATTTACATATTTAATTTGCATATTTACAGTATTTAAAAAATCGATCTACAATTTTTAATATTTTATCGATTTACAATATTTAAAAAATAGATTTAACAAAGAGAAAATATTAGGTTGAATTTTTCGAATTTTTAGGTATCACAGCGGTTTAGAAGTTCAATTTTAGGGAAAAGTTTTCTTTTTCGAAAAAGGGGAAAAAGTGGGGGAATTGGTCTCTTTATAAAATATCACGGAAGCAAATAAAAGTTAATAAATACAAAATTTGTATAAGATAACTTAAATTTCATTAACAATTAAATATTATTTAAATATTATCAGACGCTCTATAACACAGTAAAAAAGAATACCTAAAATTGTTACACCTTAAAATGGTTTAGATTAAATTCAGTAAAATTTGTCTTAATTTAAGCAATATTGGTCTAAATTTAACACCACGTTACCCGAATTTCAGAATTTAGTCTTAAATTCAGACAAATTTTACTTAAAATCAAATCAATTTTGCTTAAATCCAGACAAATTTCTTTGAATTTAATCTAAATCATTTTAAAGTGCAATAATTTTAAGAGCATTTCCATGAAAAAGCGGACAAAAGGTGCGTGCGTCACATCACATTAATTAATATATAAAAACTCATTATTCGTTAAAACTAAAAAAATTGAGCATTTGAAACTTTGTGGTAACTATTAATAAGTATAATATGAAAAAATTCAATTTCCAACTATAATGCGCTTTTTTGACATTCATTAAAAAATCGTGACGCACGAGCACTTTCATGGGAATGCCCTTAAGTATTATTTTTTACCGTGAATATTCCCGAAAAAAAATTTACTGATACTTCGAAGTTAACGAAAAAGAGAAACTCCGACAGAGAATATTTCCGAACAAAAAATTTGCCGACCAATAGTTAACGACATATAAAAATTGTGAGTTGCTAAAATTGCTGATAAGAAATTAGATTCCTGAATTATGAAATTACCGAAATTTTAAATTTTCAACAAATCTGATTCTCGAAATGAGTCCGCTAAAATTCTTCAGAATCTTCTTAAATCTTCCAGCATTTTCTAGAAACTTCTGAAATTTCCCAGGATTCTTAAAAACTCTTACAGAGATCTCCACACGTTTTCAGAGTTTTAAAATCTTCTAAAATCTTCAAAAAAACCCAAAACATATTATGAATTTTCAAAATATTCTAGACTATTTCAGAATCTTTTAAAATCCTCAAAAATCTTTTGAATGCTGCCCTAAACTTCTAATATCTTCTAGTCTCTTCCAGGCTTATTTTAAAGACTTTCAAAAAGTCTACATAATTTCAGAAAGATTCTGAGAACAATTTAGAAGATTCTTAAGGATTATGGTAGTTTTTTTTTGTAAATTTAAATCTAAATGATTCTGCAGAATTCCGGAAATTGTGATTTTAGAAAACATTCTAGAAAACCTAGGAGATATTAAACGGTTATGGAAGAATTTAGAAGATTTAATTATGGAAAATTTTGAAAGATATTGAAAGAGTTCGGAAGATTTAAAGTCAGTCGAGAAAACTTTAGAAACTTTGGAAAAAGATTTGAAGTTCCTAAAAGATTCTAGCAGACTTTGAATCTCGAAGGTTTTAATTTTGTGGTACGAGTTTTTGAATGCCATAAGTTTCTATTCTTGGAAAATTAATCAGAACTTTAAATTTAAAAAAATGGGAAAAAGGGAGTAAGGTCTCAAAAAAACACTCAGAAAAATGGATATTAAAACTGAAAATCTGGATATTTAATAGAGTGGATCGAAAAACACAAATTTTGGAAATTGAAAGCGCCTCAGCACTGAAAAGTTTCCTATTGGGTCTCTTATAATTTAAATGTAAAATTTGAAATGAATCGATTAATATCCTGAGGTTGGGTGGAGCCGAAATAAGTTTAAAAAATCCGTTATTCTCAGATTTTTGAAAAAATCGCTAATGTTACTTTTTTTTTGAAATCCACTTAATAACCTCAATTTTCACCAACTTTTCTGAATTTTTAATTTGACTGTATATAGGAAAAAATCTAATTCTTATGGATTCCTTAAAATAAAAAAAAATTTTCAGAAGCTCTGAAAATTATAATGAATTTTTTTAAGCATCCAGAAACTTTCTGGCACTCAAAATCTTCCTACAAAAAACTGAGGAAAACCAATATTTAAAATGACAATATTCTGAATCAGGATCTGGTTTCAATCATTTCAAATGTTGAAGTCTTCCCAATTTTTTGGTAGGTACATTTTGAATGCCAGAAAGTTTCTGGAGGCTCAAAAAAATTTTATTCTAATTTGCAGAGCTTCTTGAACTTTTTTTCATTTTAAGGGGTCCATAGGAATGAAATTGTCTCATGTATAAAGTCTAATTAGAAATTCAAAAAAATTTCTAAAAATTGGGCATATTAAGAGGATTTCGAAAAAAAACATTAGCGATTTTTTCAAAAATCTGAGAATAATGAATTTTTAAAACTTATTTCGGCTCCGCCCAACACAGAAAAAACTAAGGATAAAATTTGTTGCAGGTAATTTTCTAGAGGAATAAATTCTTACTGAGACAACTTCACGTCCTTCAAAATACATATATGTTATCATGGAAAAATAAAAGAAAATTTATCCGATATTTGGGTAAAATTTATCCTGTGAAGTTAATTTTTGTTGTAGGTAATTTTTACCCTGGAATGGAGGTAAATTTTATCCTTCGTTTTTTCTGTGAACCTCAGAATATTAATAGATTAATTTCAAATTTTACACAAGTTATAAGGGACCCAATAGGAAACTTTTCAGTGCTGAGGTGTTTTGAAATTTCCAAAATTTGTCTTTTCCGATCCTAAATTATTTAATTATGAGACAATAAACTAGATATTAAGGCTTAACATCTAAATAATAAGGTTTATGACCTGGATACTAAACTTAAATATGTTGGATATTAAGTTTAGTATCCAGACATTAAACCGTACACGGAAAAATTTAGTCGCTTACAATTTAGGAGATTATGTGCAGAATCTTGGACAGAGAGAAAAGTCCTAAAATGTTTCAATAACTTTAAAGGAATAATAGAAAACTATTTATGAGATGTAGAATAAAGTCGACTAATTTTTAAAAACTGAGTCGCACAAAAAAGGCGAGTAATTCTTATCTAAAAGTATTTTATGAATTAAGCGATCTTCTCTAAAAAAAAACTCTAGAGGTTAACAATATTTGAAAAAGTTTTTCTAGAGAACACTGGCACTAGTGTGCCCACACCGCGTATATAAAATATCAAAAGCCGCGCTTTTTGCATTGTGTTTATATGAGCTGCCAGTTTTATGCATGAGCACCGGTGTTATAACGTTTGTTAACGTTCCAGTGATGAAGATAAAAAAAGCTAAAATACTGAACAATAGTGAGAATTGATGAAGATTCCTAAATTAAAATTTTATTTTATAGATAGTAAATGTTCAAATTTTTATTCCAAAATTTCTGTGCGTTTGATGCTGCAAATTTCTGAAACTAAATTTCATTGTAGAGACTGTAAATTCTAAGGGTTTTCATTTTAAATGTCTACTTTTTTATATTTAAAAACTTCTGATCTTTTACATTTACAAACTGAATTAAAATTTAATTTTGTAGGGAGTAGATTTTAAGGTTAAACATTTCTAATTTTACAAACTTTGGAAGGAATGATAAGTTTAGAATGTACTGTCTCTTCAATGGAATTTTAGATTTAGAAATTTATTACTTTAAACACGTACAAATTGGAGAAGCCTAAAAGATTATGAGTTGAAAAAATCATAAATTTTAAATTGAATACACTGTTAGAAGTGTTCGTAAATTTCCGGAACTTTTAGGTTATGAAAGTAACAGAAATTTTTATAAAACTTAACCCTAGAAGTTCACACTGGGGTCCATTGAACCCCAGCACTTTTTTATTTGACTGTTCCTTTTAGGTAAAGGTAGATATCGATCTCTCTACCCAATGTAAATTTTATTTATGTATCTGGAAACGGGCTCAGGCGGTTGCCGTCGTCAGTTAGTCTCCGGAACCGGAAAAAGATAAACGCGAAAAGTGAGTGGGGTCCACTGGACC